>CM054942.1:300500-324636 GCA_029168755.2 Tillandsia fasciculata
TTAGGGGAGGAGATCGTAGTAGTACTTTGTTCAATAAGGGGTAGGAGATCGTAGTAGGCGTTTTGTTTCATAGGCCTTATCTGGGATCCGCAAGGAGGGGAGTGCAGGAGAAGGATCGTCGGAGAGCGGCGCTACCAGGCATCGGCAACGGCGGACTAGCAACCAAGGCACTATAGAGAATGGATATGGAGAAGGAAGCAAGGAGCTGGCAGAGGAGGTTATGGAGCAAGAACCGAGGAGCCACAGTGGAGGGTGTGGGGCAGATAAGCATCAGTTAGTGTGGTTGAGCTGGGGGGTAGGTGGAACAGTGCTGCTCAATCGGGTCTGGCACGGGGACGCATCCGCTCTACTAAGGCGCAGAGTAACAAGAAACCCCCCCCCCAAATGGCCAAGGCCCAACTGCGAGAGGAGCCCCAGCCCAAGGCCTCAACACGGATAGAGGGCCCAAGCCCATATTCCATTTTTTCTACAGTTTGCATCTTAGTCCATAGAAATAGATAATTTACATAGTAGGAGTTTAAACAATTGTAGGGAGATATACAAGAGTCGAGAAATTGTAATAGCAAATTATGAATGAATACAATTAAGCTTTCTTCTCAAGCTTCCTTCTTCTCTTCTTCCCCTTGCACCTCTACTCCTCTTCTATTCTCTTCTACTCTCCCCTAATCCCCCTCTTTTCACCCTAATTACTTTCTTTCTCACCACCCCTAATCCCCCTCTTTTCACTCCGATTGCTCTCTTTCTCACCACCGTCATCCTCCCCGCCAAGCCCTAATCCCCTTCTTTTCATCCCAATTGCTCTTTTTTCTCACCACCGTCATCCTCCCCACCAAGCCGGTCTTAGAGAATTATCATCCTAATCGGCTGCGGTTCGTCAGGTGATTACACAAACGAGAGGAGATCTAGAGTGAACATGACTTCAAAGCAATTTTGGAGGAGGCTCACCACACTATGGCTTTAAAAATCAATTCCTTAATTTATTTTATAAAAAAAAATTTACAAAAAAATAAATTGTGCTTGATTTATTTTATAAATTTTTTTTTATAGAAAAATAAATTGTGCTACGAGCTCCTTACTACTCACAAAACGAAGTAACAAATAAAAATAAAAAAACAGAGAGTGAAGAATAATAGAGAAGGAAGATACTCCTTCATATGCCTTTCATCGATAAGCCGTCGCTGTCATCGTATCTGTCGCTGCCATCGTGTTGCTGCCATCGTGTGCCAACCGCCGCCGTCACCCAAGCCTCAAACTGCCGCCGTCACCTATGCCTCAAGCCACCACCGCCGCCCAAGGCGTCATCACCATCATCCAAGCCTCGAGCTGCCGCCGTCGCCGATGCCTCAAGCCACCGCCACTGTCCAAGACGAGGCTGCTGCTTAGCCGATCTCTCTTGCTTCGCGAGCAAGAAAGAACACCCAAAAAAAAATAAATGAATGGATTATTATTTTAGTATGCATACTTTAAAATGCACTTTATAAAATATTTTTATTAATATAATTATCTATATATTTGCAGTTAAAAAAATATATATTTTGTATTGTTTCTTACACGAAACCAATTAAGCTAAAAATCTGAAGCCTTATATAAGTATCGTTTATTTATCTGTTCAAAAAAAATAAATTATGAATAATTAAGAGTTAAAAATTATTTTATACTTCATGGCTGATATTATTATTGAATTATATTTATAATTATTAATTTTAATACTATAGGTTGTTTGAATATAAAATATTTTAAATTTAAATTTGGTACAAATAGTAATATAAATTAATTATAATTTATTTATTCGCACTACGACTAGTATATATAGAACTAGGCTGGAATACTATTAATAGTACAGTCATTGGTGCTACAAGTTTTTAGCCTTTGGATTAAGCGATGTGTGGTTATGATGATAATGGTTCCCTAGAATTTAGTGAGTGGTTGTTTGAATAGTAAAAATTCTAGAAAATTATTATAATTTTAATCGCATATCTTTACATTCAAAGGCCGGAAATTTGATAACACATAAAGAACCATTATAATTTCAATAGTATATTTTTTTATTCAAAAATTAAAAATTTGATAGCACTAATTATTTAATAATATAGATAGTATTCAAGTGGAACTATATAATAATATTATTATATATATATATATATAATATAGTATATATATATATATATATATTATAATATATATAAAAAGAATAAAATCATCCCAACATATCCAAGTGAAGATTCGTATTCCTTAGCATCATGATTACAGATTTTGTAAAATATTATTTGGATTTGCAGGATTTAGCTGTTGGCGCCTATAAAGAGGACACCCACACTGGAGAGGGGAGAGGGGGGAGGACTCTGTTCACACGTTCATTCACTATTAGCATAGGCAGAGAAGAAGAAGATGGCTTGGGGGAGTAGGAAAGGTAGTCACAAGCCGTCGCCCACGCCGCTGCCCCCCGCCTTCGCCTCGGCAAACCACAAGCCGTAGCCCACGCCGCTGTTACCCACGCCGCCTTGTCCACCGCTCGTGCCGTCGCCAAACCCGCCTTGTCCATCACTCGCGTCGTCGCCGAGGCCGCCGTCTCCGTCGTTGTTCGCTTTCTTCGTCGCCGAGGGCACCGAAGCCCACGCCGTCTCCCAAGCCGCCGAAGCCGATCGCTCTACTCATTGCTTCGTGAGCAAGGAAGAACAGAACCGAACAAATTTGAGTGGATTCATACTTTGATAAGCTGGTATCAAAATGTACCCTATAGTATGTCTTTATTAATAAAATTATGTAGTAATCGTGAATTTTAAAATCCAAAATTTAATTTTAAATAATTTTCTGAATTAATAATTAGCAAAAATAAATAAATTATAATGTAATTAAACCCGAAGAAGAAGTGGGTCCCACAATTATAATATAATTAAACCCCAAGAATATGAACTTTTGATCGGGGCCTGATCTCGAAAATTCGAGATTACCATTGCGATCGTCTCGTCGAAACATGAAAAATTGATATACATATGTCGACGATCTGACGGTCGGATCTTCCAGAAATCAGCGAAGAAGAAGTGGGTCCCACAAATTTCTTCTTCGCTG
Source organism: Tillandsia fasciculata (assembly GCA_029168755.2). Lineage (NCBI taxonomy): Eukaryota > Viridiplantae > Streptophyta > Magnoliopsida > Poales > Bromeliaceae > Tillandsia > Tillandsia fasciculata. Next base: position 303,570 of record CM054942.1, read on the forward strand.
ATTTCTGGAAGATCCGACCGTCAGATCGTCGACATATGTATATCAATTTTTCATGTTTCGACGAGACGATCGCAATGGTAATCTCGGATTTCCGAGATCAGGCCCCGATCAAAAGTCCATATTCTTGGGGTTTAATTATATTATAATTTATTTATTTAGGAAAGACTCTATTGAGATATATCATGCTTATATTCCAGCAGTTGTTCGATTATTCTATCGAGATATATCATGCTTACATTCCAGCAGTTGTTGATTACTCTATTGAGATATATCATGCTTATATTCCAGTAGTTGTTCGATTATTCTATCGAGATATATCATGCTTACATTCCAGCAGTTGTTCGATTATTCTATCGAGATATATCATGCTTACATTCTAGCAGTTGTTCGATTACTCTATTGAGATATATCATGCTTCCCTCCAGCAGTAGATATGTATATTCCTGGACACATGCCATGCGTGATTGGTCACTAGCATAGTTCTATATCTGTATTTATTCTTCACTGCATGTTTAAAATAGGAGATACTATTTCAGTGCTTGGCATGTTATATTCAGTATTTGTATCCCGGTGGGGATTTTTCTCGGTTTTTTGCCGTCTATTTGGTCGTTGAACCATGGTTTGAGCATCAGCATTATGATCGCCGTTGAGCCAGCTTTCAGTCACGTACACCGACGGTTTGGCCACCGTCATGGTGTTCTTTACCGGTGGAGAGGTCACATTGACCCATGAGCCCTTGGGGTTATGATAGCATGATGGGTGTCCAACAGTGGCATTAGCCTGAGGCTCTTGTGGCCAACAGTGGCATTAGCCTGAGGCTCTTGAGGCCAACAGTGGCATTAGCCTGAGGACCCAATGACCAACAGTGGCGATTGCCTGAGGTCCTATTGCTCCATGGCAGCTTAGCCTGAGGCCCTCGTGGCCAACAGTGGCATTAGATTGGGTATATTTGTGATGATACTTTTGATGCATTATCCTTACTTATTTCCTGCTTGTCTGATTATCAGTTATAGCATGATCATTTACTGCTCGCCAGATTATCAGTGATTGCATGACTATTTCCTGCTTGTCAGTTATAGTATATTCATTCCTGCTTGTCTGATTATCAGTTATGGCATAATCATTCACTGCTCGCCAGATTATCAGTGATAGCATGACTATTTCCTGCTTGCCAGTTATAGTATATTCATTCCTGCTTGTCAGATTATCAATTATAGAATGATCAGCTTTATATATATGATTACACTGCTCTGTTGATTAATCCATGATTCATGGTACTCTGCTTAGATCATATAATTGCAGTATACCCTTTTAGTTTCAGTTATCCTACTTGTTATTCCGTTTATTATGGTATCCAGTAGGTACGACTTGCTATTTCCCGGCCCGTCGTGCCCACTGGGATACACTTATGTGTGTCTCACACCCTCGAGTGACCATTTTTCAGGTCTATTGGGTGCGGGGACATTGGGACGTTCTGTGTGAGGATTCGAGATAGAGTTGTCCCTGGTAGGACTTTACTTTTGGCTTTAGTGGACATCACAACTGTTATTTATATTTTGAACTGTATTGTATAAACATATGGAACCTTGTGGATGTAATAGAGTAGAACTTATTTAGTTATAGTTAATTCGGTATCTACTCTGATTGGATGTATCTGTTAGCCGAGCATATATAGGGGGGACTCTGTCCGTTGTATAGAGGCTTTCCTATATGTGTGGCGGTCTGTTCACGCCTTAGAGTATTCAAGTTTTAAACTCTGATTAAAAAAAAAAAAAAAAAAAAAAAAAAAAAAAAAAATTAGACCCTTTTTCGAATCTCGGGGCGTGACAGATCAACCTCTAAGTGTAACATTTGGCCCAAAGTCAGTTCTGGGCTGTTTGCGAAGCCGCGACAGTGTGCTCCTGGCTAATTTGGGGTCACTGGACGCGATGCTCGCGTTAAAAATTGGTTTTGATGATCCGGAGAAACAAAATTTCATTTAAGCTAGGTTAGAGAAGAAAATTATGGCTCGAAGTTTTCCCCGGGTTTCGTGCTGCCGCAAATAGATGAGCACGGTGTTCAGCAAGTTATTTGTCACCTACTGGAAGTGACGGTTCGTAAAAATGAATTTCCAATTGAGAGAACGAGGGAAAATAGTGCTCAAATGACGCTAAAAATACAATTTCTAGAAACCCTAGGGGTCTAAACACAATTGTAGCATCTTTCATTTTTACATTGAAGCCTAATTCCAACTAAAACCTCTTTGGGGCATTACAACAAACAGTTGGTGTGCATTATTCACACACAAACACCCAAGCTACATCCCGAGTTGGTTCTCTACAATTACTGAACCAAAAGCTTCCAAACTTGGAAGGAAATGCTCTAAATAGCTTCCTCTATGTTCTCTGCAAGTTTGGGCCAAGGTTGCATGGATGGATTGGCCGGAGCAACGAAGAAGATGAAGTGTTCTTGCTTTGAAAATCTATCACGCCCCGAGTTTAAAAATCAGCGTCTAAATTTTTTTTTTTTTTTTTTTTTTTTTCTTTTCTTTTCAAATCAGAGTTTTAAAACCAAGCCAGGGCATGACAGACCGCCACATATATAGAAGAGTCCCAATCCCCCTTGGGATTGAGCCTTCTCTATATATGCACGGCTAAGCTGTACAACCACATCAGAGTAGACTATGTCACGCCCCGGGTGTAAACCAAAACCCGGATCCGTCTACAGATCCGCCGTGCACACGGAATTTCCCGCGTACACGAAGCGCTGGTAACCTGCTCAGATATAAGATGTACAATAAAAGAGTATAATACAGAGCTGAAATAGAAGAACCACATAGTAACTGAAATACAAGTAAAGCTGTATCAATACAATAGTCTCCCAGCTCACCAAAATAATACATCCAGCTGGCTATAGCCAGACCTAAAATAAAAGGAAAGCACAATAGTCTGGGTACAATATCTGTCTAATACAATCTCTCAGCTCACAGGAGATCTATCTACTCAGCGATCCCCTTACCTCGATCAGCTGCCGACGGCCTAGCAGCTCCCGCAGACGACTCTGCAATATAAAGGAGAAGAAACAGAGAACAATAATGGGGGTGAGAACTACTAGATAAACCAGTAGCCTCCCCTAGTGGGTAAAACCTCAAACACTGACGCACCCACTAGGACTACTAGAGGCAAAAGGAAAGGACAGTGGTATGCTATAGAGACTACTGAAAAAGAGGGAACTATCACTACTATGCCTCTACAGCCATGCCAAAAGAAATGACTATATGTATGCATCAGTATCTATCCTGCCTGCCTGAATAAACTCAATCCAGTCACCAGTGAAAACTGGTACTGCCTGCTATGCCGTGCCGTGTCGTATCGGGTATGCCAGCCCACGCATAACACCGATGCGAAAAGGAGTCTCAAGGACTCAAGAATAGTCTGCCGCGCACTCCGGAGTCGCACTCGAGGGGAGCGACCCACACGAGTAAAGTACCTCTGTAATAAGTATCCCTGTAACCAGTATCTCTGTATGGCAGGACTAGATCATGACTATGATCAAAGTGAAAAAATATCCATCCACTAAAGTAACCCTGATCCCCAATCAGATGCAATAGTAATCAACAAGTGGGAAACACCATCCACTAGGAAAATCTGAAACCCAATCTGATGCATAAGTGAACATCCGGTCAACCGCCTAATGTCCGCGGTTGCCGCAACACCCCATAAGACCAAAGTCTGATAAAGTCATCAACATCTGGCTAACCGCCTCATGTCCGCGGTTACCACACTGCCCCACAACCCATAATCGAGTCTAACCTGTACCAAACTCCAAGACCTCAACTACACTATCCCAAACCCTGCTCAAACCGAGCAACATGTATCCAGGTGCGAAGGAGAATAGTAAAACATGGTTTCTCCTAAGTCAAGTCCCAATAATAGTGTAGCAATAAATAGTGGCCTATCTAGGTGTCCAAACAAGCATGCAAAGGTTCGCTTTTAAAAACTGTAGGAAAGTATCAGATATTTATTTAGAAAAAGATGGTTTTATGATAAGTCTTTTGCATGCGATGATAGATTACAGCATGTGTCCCAACAACAGTGTCCCGGTTTATCATAAATGAGCTGTCATATTATTTGTGGGGTTTACTTATGTATTTCATGATTAAAAGTACCGATTATCAGTTTAAAGTCGGGAGTCTCTAATACTCCTAGTGAGATAGTCAGAAGTGAGGTAAGCAACAACCACCCACCTCGAAAAGCAAAATCCACACCCAGGAAGATCTCCTTGCTGTCCGCAGTCTCCTACCCCCGCAACTCGTCGAAAATAGTGTATAACTGTACAGAATAATACATCTGGTGTGAACACGGATCCCAAAATACAGCCTTATTATTATTTTTCCAGCCAGTTTACAAAAGGGGATTCTCACCTCTGTACAGTGCTCTAGAAAATCCAGAAAAATCACGGTTGCGTTCCTTGCGAAGAGTAGATCAAAATCGACTACTTATTTGCCTTGATCCGATGTTCCTAGCTCAAGATATAAATCGGAGAAGTCGGGGCTATCCAGAAAATATCACAGCAAAAAGGGGGGTCAAAGGTGCCTCGGGAACCGTGCCAAAAGTGCGAAACGGACCAAAGTGATCAACACGAAAAACGAAGCCTTACCTCTTACGGTCGCGCTGTCGTAGAAATCGTTCAAAAATTCCTCCTAGTTAGCACACAGGGAATTTCCGACTGAACTGTGACGGAAAATGGGCCGAAATTGAGAATCGTCGCAGTGCGCCGTGTCGCAGATAACTTGCTGTCGGAAGATCCAGAAATTCTGAAATTTCTATGGTAGATAGAGGACAGAGAAAGGAAGAACTTTCATTAAGGGCTCACTGTCATTTTCTCTCTCTAGAATTCGCAAATGGCAGAGAGAGAGAGAGAGGGGGTATTTATAATGGGCCAAAATCCCTATTCGGGCTCCACAAAAAATCCGGGCCAGAACACGGGACAGCAAATTCGGCCAATCATATTGCGCCACGCCTCACAGAACAGGAAACATCCGTACGGTCCAATGGAATCGCGCCACGTGTCCCAGCCGCCCACGTGTTCCACGCGCCCGGCGCACGTGGGCGGCTCTGCGCCCGCCAATGAACAGTGGACACGTGTCCCACGTGGTCCACGGGGCGCACGAGCCCGGTCCACGCGCCGGGTCTTCCGGATCCTGTCGGCCAATGAGGGGATGCCACGTGTCGCACGCCAGCCGCCTCCCTTGACGCCGCCGGGCCAATCAGGTGATGACACGTGGCAGTTGGTACTTTCCGTGCACCCGGTGCACGCCTGCCTGTGGACCGCGCGCCTGCGCACCTGCCCGCGCCTGCTCGCGGCCCTGTTCCACCCCTATGCCGCCCTGCGCCGCCGCGCGCCGCTGCCCGCCGCCGCCCGCCGGTTGCCGCCGGCCGCCGGAACAGTAATTCCGGCCGGCCGGAGTTACTGTTCCGGTGAACAGTAAAATGTGCCGAAAAATTAAGTTATATATACCATTTTGATCGTTTTCGCGCGCTGAGTCCGAATTCGCCGTCCGTTTCTTCAAATTCTCATCCGAAATTTTGCCGAAAGCTCCCGAAAGGCCCACTTGATCCGTTTTTCGCGCCGGATCCATTTCTGAAGTCCGTTTTTGACGCTGCAAGCTCTATTGCACTGTGTAGGCTTCCTCTAAGCGCCGTTAACACTGAAAAATCCTTTATAAAAATCCGGATCATCACAGACTAACTACGTGCAAATATAAAATAAACATTACAATTACATTTACAATTACAATTTTCCTTTAATAACTACTAATACAAAAATAACGGCTGTCCAGGGGTCGAAGCTATCTCGATAACCTCACCAAAACGTCCCGATATCCCAGCAGCCGACCGTCCTGAAAAATGGTCACCCAGGGGGTGTGAGATACACTGTACATGTATCCCAGTGGGCACGACGAGCCGAGAAATAGCAGATCGTACCTACTGGCATACAATACTAGAGGATAGTAATAATCACATGTTAGATTAAAGCAGATATATTATTGGAGCTGTAACTGAATGCAACTTACTAACTCTTAAAGCAAACATAGGTTGATCACTATAGCAGGAATAAGAACCTGGTAATCATGAGATATGACAAAACAGGCTAAACAGGCAACATATGCATCAATCAATGATAGAATAACAAAATACCCAATCTAATGCCACTATCGGTCTCACAGAACCTCAGGCAATGCCACTATTGGTCACACAGAACCTCAGGCTAAATACCACTTTCGGTCTCACAGAATCTCAGCCAAATGCCACTATTGGTCACACAGAACCTCAGGCAATGCCACTATTGGTCACACAAAACCTCAGGCGAAACATGCTATCATAACCCTGCACTCACAGATGCAATCGGGCTCACGGGTCGTTGTGACCCTTTACCGGTAAAGAACACCATGACGGTGGCCAAACCGTCGGTGTACGTGACTGAAAGCGGGTGCAGTGGTGATCACAATGCTGATGCTGAAACTTACTATCAAAACCAGGTAATTGGCAGAAAGCCAGAATAATTCCAACAGGAATGCAATAACAGAATCAACTGAATCTCAACTCACATATAGGAATAATCATCAACTAATCCAATCAAGGATGCAATATCAGAATCAACTGAATCTCAACTCATATGCAGAATATAATCAACAACTACTAGAGTATGGATCAGGATATACTGATAATCAAGTATAAATGTGCAAGCTCGCTAATGACCAATCAGGCATGGCAAATGTCCAGAAATAAAGTCATAATAACTGGAAGCAACTAAATATCAATCATGCAAGGTATCATATAATCAATTTTGCAGATAAGGATCATAACTCAGCATATAGCAGAATGAAACTGATCAAAAAGAAGGCAGGCTCAAATATCAACTAGGCTACAAGAACAGGGGTCCAACCAATACTATACCCCAGAGGGCCGAAATGATAAAGCCCGGACCGAAGATAAACCCACCTGTATATAGGAGGAACAACGACTCCACCACGCTTCCGCTGCGCAACTCCGATTTCCGCTCAACAAGAGTTGTTGGATTCCTAACGAAAAGTTTAGGAATTAATTACTCACTGTTCTAAACAGTACACATTGCCATATTTGCATTTAGACCCCTAGGGTTTCCAAAAATCGCAGTTTTAGTGCCATTTTAGCACTGTTTTCACTCGTTCTCTTAACTGGAGAGTTATTTTTACGAGCCGTCACTTCTGGTAGGTGACAAATAACTTGTTGAACACCGTGCTCATCCATTTGCGGCAGCACGGAACCCGAGAAAAACTTCGGGCCATAATACACCTCTTTAACCTAGCTTATATGCATTTTTGTTCTTCCGGCTTATCAAAATCCAAATTAAACACGAGCATTGCGTCCAGTGACCCCAAATTAGCTAGGAGCACACTGTCGCGGCTTCGCAAACAGCCCGGAACCGTGTTTTGTTCCAACATTACATTTTAAGGTTGATTTAACTATAACTTTTAATCCAAACATCATTCAGTAAAACTTTGTATATCAAAGTTGATCTGGACAGTGCCAGGATACCAGTGCTCACCCTGGTTGAAACCCAAGTGTGCTGGTTCAAGCAGTACCAAAGCCAAGTTCATTCAATGATTCACATTGCTCCAAATATAAATGCACACAGTATCTGTTTGAACTGAAGTGAGCACCAAGCTCAAGGGATGTTTTGAAACAACTTTCATATTTATATCTTTGTCAAATTCTGTTTAAAAGTTCATTGTGGCATTTCCACAAACACTAGGTGTGCACAATTTCTAACATTTAACATAAGCTCTAAAGTGAATTAGATCTCTGCATATATTGCATCAGGGCAATAAAACTTGGATACAATTAATCTACTAAGTCCCCTGATCATTTCCCCTCAATCTGGAGCAAGCCAAATGCATGGTTGGCCGCGGTTTGGGAGGAAGAAGATGAAGCCATTGCATTGAAATTTGTAATGCTTCAACCAGAAGCTCTGGGACCAAACCAAAAGCACCAACAGATGCTAAATACCTTACTAAAGCTTTCCATACCCGTGGCCGGCAACGGGGTGCGGCGGCGGCGGCGGGGAGCAAAGCTTCCATTTTGGAGCTCAAGCCCGTTAATGGCGGATTTTTACAGAGGTTATAAGGAGCCTTCTAACTTTCATGGAAGCTTCCTCTGGTCTATACAAAGCTTCCCGACACTTCCTTCCCGGCCGGAGGTGGCCGGATCGCCGGCGGCGACGTTGGGTTTCAATTTCGGGTCATCCATGGCCGACCCTTATTCGGGCTGCATGGGAGCCATGCAAAAGCATGGTTGGGATCCTCTTGGTCCCAGCAACACTTCTGGGTAGGTGGTCGGCGTCGGAGAAGCCCACCGGCGCCGGAGCATGAAGCTCGGCCAGCATGTAATAATTCCGAAAGCTAGGGCATCAAATATCTTTGGAAATATTTAGCTTTACTTGTTCAAACTTTGCAGAATTTTTAGGCATATCCATCCTACAGTCCCTACATACCAATTTTCAGCTTGGTTGGTTAATTATTTACATAGTTACTTTAAAGTGGAGCTTTATTAGGTTTTCGGCCATAGTTGGCTCCCGCCGGCCATGCGCTTTGCATGGGGAGCTCAGGTCTTGCAGGGAGCATGATAAGGACCTAAGAACTCTACTGCTAGGAGTCCCGGGTTCTAACAAACCGTGGTTTGGGAATCCTTACCTTGGCCAAGGTTGAAGAAGATGGGATGAAGCCGGATTTTACTCCTCTTGCACGCGCGGCCATGGCAAGCTCCAGCAAGATCCTCTGGCACAGAGGAACTCCTCCAAAGCTCCAAAATAAGTTTTGGTAAGGGTTGGTTCCAACCTTTCCTTTCTCTCTTTCTTTCTCGGTTTACACTCTTTGGGGTGAGTCCCTCGGCCAACTACAGAGCACAGGGGGATTCTGGGTGAATCAGAGAAGCCACATGATGCTTCATACTCCCCCTGACCCCTCGTGCAAAGATCCATGGGAGATCAAGAGCCATTTCACTTAAATGCAAAGATTCCATTGCAATTATCCCAAACTTGGTTCACACTTAATCCCCAAACTCTGGGATCTTCACAGGAGACACAAATTGCACCCAACACCCTAAGGAATTAAGCCTCTAACATTTTAACACATAAAATATTAAGTTTTCTTGCAATTTAATCCAATTTTGGGTGTTTTTTACGCATTTCGAGAAAATTTGCTCGTCATTTTGCGAAACGGACTTCACCACGACGTCCGGCTCGTCGAGACCTGTCAAGTAGCGTATTTGTTTGATTTGTTTGACGCTCGGATAAAAACTTGGTCCATAAAGTTCGACATAATACAGTGCATTGCACGCACTTCGATGCACCCGGGTCGCCAAACGCGAAATCCGTCAGCGCCATCGCGCTCAGAATGTCGAAAATAGTTAGGTTTGATTACTGATGTCGCTAGGTTTGGATTTTAAACAGTGAATCGGCCAACCTACAGTCGAGAGGGGACAAAAATCGAGGGTTACTATTCACAACTTAAGTTGTGGGGCCCACTATTTCATCGCTGATTTCTGAAAGATCCGACCGTCAGATCGTCGACAAGTGAATATGAAATTTTCATGTTTCGGCGAGACGATCGCAATGGCGATCTCGGATTTTCAAGATCAGACCCCGATCAAAAGTCGGTATGTTAGGGTTACAATGATCCACTATTTATCAAATTTTGCCAAAATCATCAATTATACATATTTTCAAAAGTAAATATTAATTATTTAAATTTCAAGGTTACTACAAAATCGTGACCTTCCAACCAGAGACTTTGGAACCCAACTAATTGCACAAACCTTCTCCAAAACTCAAAACAAACTCACCTGAACCCGTGCCCGGCGACGGGGCACGGCGGCGACGGCGGCGGAGCAAAAGCTCGGTTTGGAGCTTTCACCTCTAATGGTGAATTTTTCCAGAGGCTATATGAAGCCCTCCAACTTGCATGGATAGTCTCTACTGGTCCACACGAAGCTTTCCGACCAACCTTTCCCGGCCGGAGATGGCCGGAGCGCCGGCAAAAGCAACTCGAACCCATTTCGGTCAACCATGGCCACGACTTCAACCATGTTGCATGGTTGCCATGCAAGAGCATGGATGCAATCCCCTCACTCCCAGGAAGCTTCCCGACCACTTGGCCGGAGGCGGGGAGGCTCGCCGGCACCGGAGCAAGTAGCTTGGCCGTGGTGCAATTTCCACCAACACTAGGGCTTAGATTTTCTTCGTGAATACTCCACCATATTTGCTCAAACTTTGCAGAATTAATATATAGGTCCTACAGTCCTTGCATACCATTTTGACCCGTTTTGGTCCATTGGTTGAAGAGAACGGCCGCGGCGGAGCTTATGCTTGTTTTCCGGCGAAGCTTGCTCTCGCCGGCCATGCAATGTGCATGGGACCCTGGGGCTTGGTAGGGAGCAACCTAAGGACCTAAATAATCTACTGCTAGAGGTCTGGGGTTCAAGAAAACCGTGGTTTAAAACCTTACCTTTGCCGGAGTTGTAGAAGATGGAAGAAGCCGGTTCTCTTCCTCCTCCTTCGCGCGGCCACAGCAAGCACCCAGGAGAGTCCACTGGCACAAGGAACTCCACAGGGCTCTCCAAATCCAATCTTGGAAAGGTTTGGTCCAACCTTCCTTCCTCACTCTCTCTCTCGAGTTTGGTCTCAATGGTTAGTGTCCCACGGCCAACCCAGCACTCGGACTAGGTCTGGGTGAATCAGAGGGATCATGTGATGCTTCGGACTCCCCCCTGACCCCTCGTGCATGCACCCATGAAGACCAAGAGCCATTTAAGAGTAAATGCCCCTTTTTGCAATTTTTTTGCAACTTGGTCCTTGTACAAGTGAATCTAGAGTCTAGGGTCCTACTGTAGACCCATTAGGCTGACAAGACCCCAACCTAAAACCCTCTTACATTTGGTACATCAAATATGTAGGTTTCTTTAGAAAATATCGATTTTTTTGACACTTTTCACGTATTTCGAAAAAATTTGCTCATCGAAAAGCGAAACGGACTTCGCCACGACGTCCGGCTCGTCGAGACCTGTCAAGTAGCGTATTTGTTTGTTTAGTTTGGCGTTCTAGAAGAATCTCGGGCCAACTAATTCGACGATTTTACGGTACATTACACGTACTCCGATGTACCCGGATCGCCAAACGTGAAAACCGTCAGTGCCATTGCGCTCAGAATGTCGAAATTAGTTAGGTTTGACTACTCATACCCCTATATCAGGGTTCCAGACCGCGAAACGGCCGTTAGTGGTCAAGAGGGGATTAAAAATAGGGGTTACTATTCACAACTTAAGTTGTGGGACCCACTTCTTCTTCGCTGATTTCTGGAAGATCCGACCGTCAGATCGTCGACATATGTATATCAATTTTTCATGTTTCGACGAGACGATCGCAATGGTAATCTCGGATTTTCGAGATCAGTCCCCGATCAAAAGTCGATATTCTTGGGGTTTAATTACATTATAATTTATTTATTTTTGCTAATTATTAATCCAGAAAATTATTTAAACTTAAATTTTGGATTTTAAAAATCACGGTTACTACAGGTATGTTCTTGGTTAAACCATATAATTGGACAACAATCTATATAATAAAGTTTATATTTTATTTAATTCCCTAGTGTAGATGATTGCATCTACTAAAAGCCATAAATCCGCAATACCTGATACATATATTTCTAGATCTCGAATGCAAAAAGAGATGCGTGAATCGAATGCGAAGAAGACTACCAAAGTTTTCTTCTATATCCACACTCCAAAACCTCCGGTAATGTAGGTGGAAACTGAGAGAGAGAAAGAGAGAGAGAGAGAGAGAGAGAGAGAGAAATGTCCTTGTGTTTTTTCTTGTATCCTAAGGTACTAATGTGCTCACCGAGGGGTACGTTTTCAAACCTCGCATGCGGCCTATTTTCCTTGTCATGGCACGGGCCATTGCGAGGGGATTTCCTTCGTCGGCTCACAGCCAACTCAACCGAAAGAGAGAGAGAGAGAGAGAGAGAGAGAGAGAGAGTCCGGCTAGAATACTATCGAAAGTATCAAGTAATCGGTACTATCAAGTTTTTAGTCCTTGGATGAAAAGATATACAGTTGGAATTATAGTAGTCTCCTAGGCTCCATTTGGAATCGGGTTAAGGTAGAATTAGCTAAACCGGGGATAAGTATAAAGTACGGAACTATAGCGAAAAAACGTTTGGGATGTTTCCAGGGATAAGAGATTTTGTGTTTGGTTTAATAATGAGGAATAGAAGGAATAAAGAGGATAAGTTGGGTAAATTATATTTTTGCCCTCAAGAGTTAATATGTGATAAAAGTTGTTAAATCTAATTAGTTCGTTTTAATTAATGAATTAATGGTCTAAAAAAAATAAAAATAGAATTATAATCATAATTAAATTATATTATTTAAAAATAATATTTAATTTAATATTTTATTTTCTCAAATTAAAATTTAAATTTAAAATATAAAATTTCAACATTTTAATTTTAAGATTTAAAATTTTATAATATTAATTTGAAATAATAAATTTTTAACATAAAATTTTTTTACAATTTGCAAAAATCGTATATTTGCTAAATATTGATAAATTTTTGCCCTCAAGCTTTATTACGTGATAAAAATTTTCTAAAATTATTTTTTTCGTTTTAATTAATGGATTAATGGTTTAAAAAAATAAAAATAAAATTATAATCATAATTAAATTATATTATTTAAAAATAATATTTAATTTAACATTTTATTTTCTCAAATTAAAATTAAAATTTAAAATATAAAATTTTAACATTTTAATTTTAAGATTTAAAATTTTATAATATTAATCTTAAATAATAAATTTTTAACAAAAAATTTTTTTAAAATTTGCAAAAATCGTATATTTGCTAAATATTTGTAAATTTTTACCCTCAAGCTTTATTATGTGATAAAAATTTGGTAAAATCATTTTCTCGTTTTATTAATGATTAATGGTTTTAAAAAATAAAAATAAAATTATAATCATAATTAAATTATATTATTTAAAAATAATATTTAATTTAATATTTTATTTTCTCAAATTAAATTTAAAATTTCAAACATAAAATTTCAACATTTAAATTTTAAAATTTAAAATTTAAAATTTTATAATATTAATTTGTGATGATGAGAGTATATTGGGAAGAGAGAAAGGAGGTGGGATGAAGGAAAAGAGAGAGAGAGGAGAGAGAGGGATTTGTGATGATGAGAGTGTATTGGGAAGAGAGAAGAATGTGGGATGAGGAAAAGAGAGGAGAGAGATCGATTTGTGATGATGAGAGTGGATTGGGAAGAGAGAAATGAGTGGAGGAGGGGTAGTTTGGTAAAAAAAAAAATTATAAAATAATGGGTAAGAATTATTGTTCCAGCTTATTCTGTTTGTACTGGGATAAGTAATACCGGTTGATTCCAGGTGCATTTGGTAGAATAAGGGGGATAAACCCGCTATTCCCGGTTCTAGCCCCAATCCAAACGGCCCCCTAAAATTTTTACTATTCAACCAACCACCTACTAAACCGTAGGGGACCACTATCATGCTAACCGCACATCCCTTAATCTAAGAGCTAAAAAATTGATAGCACCAATGACTTGGTGCTATCAATAGTATTTCAACCTAATTCTCTCTCTCTCTCTCTCTCTCTCTCTTCTCTCTCTCTCTCTCTCTCTCTCTCTCTCTCTCTCTATATATATATATATATATATATATATATATATATAGTAAATTTAGTTTATATGAATGTGCCCAACAACTTGCTACCTAAACTTTTTGTAGCTTCATAAATTCATTTTTTTCTTTTTTGTCACTGAAATTTTGATTACGAAATAAATATTCACTACTAAATATTCACTGCTCTTCAACTAAGTTAAAATTATAAAAAAAAAATTAAGTGTCCACCGATACGAAACATATTCATTATGTCGGAGCATATTCATCGTGTCGTATCATACCGATGAAATATCGGTATGATACAGTTACCGTACCAATGGTAAAACTCAAAATTCTCTTTTTTTTTTAAATTAATAAATAATTTTTTAATAAAATTTTAAAAATTTGATAATGATATATTATAATAAGTAATTAAAATATTTTATTACTAAAAATATATATTTTTTATATTATTATATATCGATTTACATGCATTTTTTGTAATCAATACATATCGACAGATTTAATACGCCTCGTATTATACCGTGCATACTAGTTTGGTCATCACAATCAATTTGTTATGGCACTTAAATTTTTTATTATTAAGAAGCGACAAAATTCCGTATGATTCAATTTGCATACTTGATGTGGAATTTTGAGTGTGACTTGGTCCAGGGTTATCCACAAGTTGAGTGCAAGATTTTTATAATTGTTTAAAATAATTAATTAGCGGTCTTGGTGTCCTGATACATCTCTCTCTTTTTGACCGACATGTTTGTTTTATTCGGCTGGTTGAGAAGAGTCCCCCTCCATCTTTCTAAGTCGTTTTCTACATAATTTTTTTTTTTTTTTTTGAGAGAAAATTAATATTTTACGGTTTCATAGATTTTTCTAAGTCATTTTTTATATAAATAATTTTTTTTTTAAGAAAAATTAAGATAGTGTTTCTAAACTTAATTAAAAATATAAAATAATTAGACTTCAAATTCGAAATCTCGAATATCAAACGGTTGATTATTAGAATCAGTGTTAAACCGTTTTACTTTCACAAATAACATCGAGCTGCAGTTCCTTACGCTTACGATTTGCTCATAGATCACATAAATAAATTCTTTATTTTGTCTTTTTTGTTATTTCTCTTGTAATTTAGTAAATGATACCGTCTATAGTATATGCACTCATAATTAATCAAGTGTAACTATATCTGTGAACCATTTCAATTAAATTAGTTTGCTAGATAACATGGTACTAGGGACATGTTTTATTTATGTTATGTAATATTATAAATTATTTTGATATAATCATATATATAAAAATTTTGAATAAGATTACTACTGATTCTATAATATAATGTTGAATTATAATGCATATAAAATGATTATATTTGGTTCATTTTATAAAATTTAGTAATTCTGATAATAAAATATAATCTATTTCAAAATTTAAATTTAAAATCTAAATAAAAATATAAAATTTACTATTTAATT
This sequence comes from Tillandsia fasciculata, assembly GCA_029168755.2. Lineage (NCBI taxonomy): Eukaryota > Viridiplantae > Streptophyta > Magnoliopsida > Poales > Bromeliaceae > Tillandsia > Tillandsia fasciculata. The sequence continues at coordinate 318,758 of CM054942.1, forward strand.
AAAAATATAAATTTAAAATTTAAAATTTTAAAAGTTTAAAAATTAAAATATAAGTATATATTTATTATTTAAATTTTAAAAGTTAAGTTGAAATTTTTAAAATTTAAAATTTAGATTTTAATTTTGAAATTTAAAATTTAAAAATTAAAATCTAAATTAAAATTTAAAAATTTTAAAATTAATATCTAACATTGAAATTTAAAATTTAAAATTTGATAATTTTAAATTTTAAATTTAAATTTAAAAAATAATGTATTGAAAGGATTTGAGCGGTTGGAGGGGTAAACTTATAATTTTACATAATATGTAAAATAACCAGCCATATCAGTAATACTATATTCTCACCGTCCTGCTCCGTAATATTTACGAAATAATTCTACACCATTTGTAATACTATATTACTGACCAGTTTATGAACTGGATTAACCAACGTAATATACATAACAGAATTTTCTACAATTTTGACAGAATATTTCTAACCAAACATACCCTAGAGTCCATCTTAAATCTCTTCCATTTTATAATATCATAGGGTTTAATTTTTGATATTATTCATTCAATGAACTAATTTAATTCCTATTAATATAGAACCTCTCTTTTATAGTAGTGATATACTAGAAGAAGTAGGAAAAACTATCTTCCACTTAGTGCGTGCACTCATTGACAAATTAAACACTTGAACTATATAAACACAAAAAATCTTCGACTATAAATTAACAACTAAAGTGAACAAAGTGTTTCAAAGGAGCTACAACATTGAAGCAATGGCTCTAACAACACAAGAAGTTGCACTAGGCCTAGCTACAATGGCCTCTCTCCTCTTCCTCCCCATTTTCTTACTCCTTGTTATCACCAAAAGAACTTCATCTCACAAAACCAATCTCCCTCCTTCCCTCCTAAGCTTCCTCTCATAGGAAACCTCCACCAACTTAGTTCGCTCACTCATCGCTCTCTCGCTTCTCTCTCGAAGAAGTACGGCCCCCTTATGCTTCTCCGACTTGGCGAAATCCCTACGCTTATCATCTCCTCGCCCGACATGGCGCGTGAGATCATGAGAACTCATGACTCAATCTTTGCGAGCCGCCCTTGGTTGAAGAACGCAGAGATCCTCTTCTACGGTGGCATGGACATGGCCTTCTCGCCTTACGGCGAGCATTGGAGGCAACTTAGAAAGCTTTGCACTATTAACGTCTTAAGTACCAAAAGAGTGCAATCTTATCAACTAGCTAGAGAGGAAGAAGTAGCTTTCATGCTCAAAAAGATCACCCAAGGTTCTCTTCTTCAAGCTCCGATCGACATGAGCGAAGTGCTATTCTCTTTCGTGAACGATATCGTCTGTCGGTTGGTTTCAGGAAAGTTTTCTAGAGAAGAAGGGAGGAACGATTTTTTCCACGAGGCAATTAAGGAGACTATGATTCTTCTTGGAGGGTTTCAAGTTGAGAATTTTTTTCCTTCACTTGCATGGCTTGAATGGTTTCTAGGGTTCAGTAAGAGAGCCAAGAGGGCCTTTAAGAGATGGGATGATGTGCTTGATGAGGTGATCAAGGAACATGAGAATAGGGAGAAGGATGATGGGGAAGAGGACTTTGTGGATGTGTTACTATCTCTTCAAAAAGATCCTAACATGGATTTTGAGTTAAAGAAAGAGCACATCAAGGCAATCTTAATGGTAAGCTTGCATGGTTTTATGTCTCTTAATTTGTTGTTCATGCATGCATGTGGTTATATTCTTGTAGAGCCAAGATACCAAAATCATGTATATATGTTCACCTTAGTGGTGTTTGGTCAATTTCTATTATGAATAATGCCCTAGATGCATATGTTTTGAATTTTAAAAAACATGAATATAGTTTTCCTCTTCAAAAAATAATTTTTTCTCTGAGAAGCTACAAAAATACTGACTTAGGTATACTCTTGGCATGTACCGATTAGTCCATAAATAATATTTCAATCAATAAATATATATAATTATTAAAATTTTAAGATTAAAAAAATTTATCAATCAATATATATAATTATTAATTAAACTTTTAAACATTATAAAAATTATTTTTTTTATTAATATTTTCTTAATTTTCAATATTTGTATTATAATAACTTTACTTCAATATTCAATTAAATTTAATAGTTAAATTTTTTTATAAATAAATTTTTTAATTATAAAATTAAAATTAGAGAACTTATTTTAAATTGCCAAATATATAAGGATGTTAAAAGGGACTTAAAAAAGAATAAATTATTATATGCACCTGGTGTATATTAGCACACTATATACTACAACTTATATTAAAAAACTATTTTTTTATATCAAAATTTAATTAAATATATCTCATTTATAAAATCTAATAATTTAAATATATTTACTGAATTAAATTTTAAAATTTCTATTACAGATTTTAAGTATGTAGTGTATGTATTTATATACACCCGATATAGAGAATACTTAATAGAATGCGCTCATAATTTAAACAAAGAGAGAAATTTTTTTTGCTTGCACCTAATATATACTAATGTTTCATACACCATAACAATATATTAGATGATTAATAGAATATCTGATACTTATACACCGCAAAATATATTAAAAAATTAATAAAATATATAATACTTAATATTTTAAATAAAATAATATATAATATATAATATAAAATACTTAAATAATTTATTTAAATATTTAATAAATATTTTAGAATTAATTTACCGTGCACTGGGTGCATCCAATACTTCTTTTGAATATATTGAATATTTTTATTAGCTTTTCTTTAAAAAAAAAAAATGATATGGCTCAGACTCAACTTAGAACTCTCAAATTATATATCTTTTATAAATAGTACAATCAACACATAAGTGACTATAGAAATCCACGTAAGGGATACTCTAGGTATTATTTATTTGGGGCAATTTCCTACGTACCCCTAAAATTTTCCTGTTTTCAGATTTACCCTTCTTAGAAGGCTAATATTAAAACTACTCTTCTTACGTTCCAACTTTTTTCAAAATATCCTGAAGTTAAACTCTGTTAGTGTACCGTTTGGAACTGCCGTTATCTGTGTGTAATTACTATTTTGCCCTTTCAAATATACCCTAAAATTCTAAACCCCTAAATCCTAAACCGTAAACCCTAAACCCTAAAAACCCTAAACCCTAAAACCCTAAAAAATCCTAAACCCTAAAACCCTAAACCCTAAACCCTACAACCCTAAAAAACCCTAAACCCTAAACCCTAAAACACTAAAAAATCCTAAACCCTAAACCCTAAAGCTTAAACCCGGGCAAAATAGGTATATCTGATAGTTTTCAACTCCAATTATTATTTAACTCTAGTTTAACCCTAGTTAACTTAACAAATGAAAACGATAGGGGTATTTTTAATAACGGTGGAACGTATGAGGGGCATATTCGAAAGAGAAAAATAAGAGGGGTAAATCAGATATTTCTTCATATTTCAAGGGTACACAGGCAATTATCCCTATTTATTTTTATTCAAGAGACTAAAATCCCATCACTTAGCCTAAATATTACTTTTGGGTATATATAAGTATACACTCTTTTAGGGGTGTATATCTTACATCCCATTTTATTCTGGGGTGGGATAAATTTTACTCGTCATTTGATATGACGAGTGAAATAATACCCACCCCAGGATAGAGTGGGGTGTAGGATGTACACCCCTAGAGAGGTGTACACCTGTCCTAGAGGTCATGCATGTATATTGTATTCAAAAATTTTCTCTCTCTTTTTTTTATATTTTTTTTTTTAGAAAAGATAGCTTAGTTCCGCTTCATTCGAATGGTTTTGAACTTAGCAACAGAAAAAAAAAATAACTGGGCCTATAAAAAAAAAAAAAAAAAGAAAAAAAGGTTAAAAAAAAAGGCTAAATTACAGGAAATCCTCCTATAAACCTTTTTTTTACTTTGCCTCCCTGTCTTTCAAAAGCCTACATTTTGTCCCATCGTAATTACGAAATTATGCATTTACCCCCCTCCCTCCCGCCATCAGCATTCCGTGAGTGAACCGTCAATTTCGTAGGTGATATACCAAAAATACCCTTCAAACCTATTCCATCCCCTTTCCTGCCCCTCTCCATCATCGCCGTGGTCGCCGGATATGATCTCATATCCTCCTTCGCGTCAAGAATTTAACCTCCGAGACCTTCCTCGCCGACGGCGCCATCAGCTTCTACTGCATGAGATCGCCGCCGTTCGCGGTGCTAGTGTACGACGTGGCGGCGAACGCGTGGTCGAAGCTGTAGCCGCCGAGACGCCGATGCGGCGGTTCCTGCGATCGCCAAGCATCGTAGAGCTCGACGACGATCGGGAGGCGGCGGCGGAGGGAAGATTACGCTAGTGGCAACGGTGGAGAAGAGCAGGCTGAGTGTGCGCATGTAGGCGCTATAGGCGTGCGGGAGTGCATGGGCCGAGACCGACCGACATCCATGCCCGCTTCTGCGCCGCCGAGGCGGACCGCATGCCGGACGACGTCCACGCCCGCTTCTGCGGCCCCGTCAAAGGGGGCAGCGGGGTCTGTCGGGGAGGGGGTGAGGAAGAGAGCGGTGGACGGGGAAGGAGAGAATGGCATTTACATCATTTTGCCCCGTTGCCTCCTAAAAATAAGGGCTTTTTTTGAATGGGCCTCCTAAAAATTTTTATTTTCAAAAAGAGCCCCATAAATTTTATAATTGCAGAATTGGCCCTATTAGTGCCACTGGCGCCACGTGTGCGCCAAGCGGGCGCTGAGGTGGGGTAGTTGAACACGCGTTCCTCAGAGTGCGTGTTTAAAACACGCATTCTGAGAGTGCGAGTTTAAAACACGCACTCTGAGAACGCGTGTTTAGACGCGTTTAAATTTTTTTAATTTTTTTAATTTTTTTTTTATTTTTTTTATAAATTTGATTATTTCTCAAACAAACGAATTTATTTTTTTAAAAAAATAATAATCAAAAAAATATCTACCTAGAAAAATAAATTTCACATTCTAATTTTTATTTTTTTATTTATTAAATATTTATATATTATTTTATATATTTTTATATTTTTAAATTATCTCAAATAAATAGGATTTTTATTATTTTTTTCTTACCGCAAAAAAAATTTATTTTCATCTTTTGACGGAAAAAAAAAAAAAATTTCGCCAAAAGATAAAAATAATTTTTTTTTGCGGTATGAAAAAAAAATAAAATAAAATATCAGTTTGTTTAAAAAAATTTAAAAATATAAAAAATATATAAAATAATATATAAATATTTAATAATAAATATTATTTTTTTTCACCAAAGAATAAAAATAAATTTCTTTTTGCAGTACCAAAAACAAAATGAAATAAAATATCCGTGCGTTTCTGAGAGAAAAAAATATATATTCGGTGGGTTTCTAAAACAAACGGATATTTATTTATTTTTTTTCGTACTGTAAAAAAAAATTTATTTTTATCTTTTGGTGAAAAAAAAATATTTTTATTTATTAAATATTTATATATTATTTTATATATTTTCTATATTTTTAAATTTTTGTAAACAAACGGATATTTTATTTTATTTTTTTTTTCATACCGTAAAAAGAAATATATTTTTATCCTTTTGCGAATTTTTTTTTTTCCCGTGAAAAGATAAAAATAACATTATTTTTGCGGTAAGAAAATAATAATAAAAAATCCGTTTATTTGAGATAATTAAAAAATAAAAATATATAAAATAATATATAAATATTTAATAAATAAAAAAATAAAAATTAGAATGTAAAATTTATTTTTTCTAGATAGATATTTTTTGACTTATTTTTTTTAAAAAAAAATAAATCCGTTTGTTTGAGAAATAATCAAATTTATAAAAAAAAAAATTAAAAAAATTTAAACGCGTCTAAACACGCGTTCTCAGAGTGCGT
>CM054942.1:324736-388027 GCA_029168755.2 Tillandsia fasciculata
CCATATTTGCATTTAGACCCCTAGGGTTTCCAAAAATCGCAGTTTTAGTGCCATTTTAGCACTGTTTTCACTCGTTCTCTTAACTGGAGAGTTATTTTTACGAGCCGTCACTTCTGGTAGGTGACAAATACTTGTTGAACACCGTGCTCATCCATTTGCGGCAGCACGGAACCCGAGAAAAACTTCGGGCCATAATACACCTCTTTAACCTAGCTTATATGCATTTTTGTTCTTCCGGCTTATCAAAATCCAAATTAAACACGAGCATTGCGTCCAGTGACCCCAAATTAGCTAGGAGCACACTGTCGCGGCTTCGCAAACAGCCCGGAACCGTGTTTTGTTCCAACATTACATTTTAAGGTTGATTTAACTATAACTTTTAATCCAAACATCATTCAGTAAAACTTTGTATATCAAAGTTGATCTGGACAGTGCCAGGATACCAGTGCTCACCCTGGTTGAAACCAAAGTGTGCTGGTTCAAGCAGTACCAAAGCCAAGTTCATTCATGATTCACATTGCTCAAATATAAATGCACACAGTATCTGTTTGAACTGAAGTGAGCACCAAGCTCAAGGGATGTTTTGAAACAACTTTCATATTATATCTTTGTCAAATTCTGTTTAAAAGTTCATTGTGGCATTTCCACAAACACTAGGTGTGCACAATTCTAACATTTAACATAAGCTCTAAAGTGAATTAGATCTCTGCATATATTGCATCAGGGCAATAAAACTTGGATACAATTAATCTACTAAGTCCCCTGATCATTTCCCCTCAATCTGGAGCAAGCCAAATGCATGGTTGGCCGCGGTTTGGGAGGAAGAAGATGAAGCCATTGCATTGAAATTTGTAATGCTTCAACCAGAAGCTCTGGGACCAAACCAAAAGCACCAACAGATGCTAAATACCTTACTAAAGCTTTCCATACCCGTGGCCGGCAACGGGGTGCGGCGGCGGCGGCGGGGAGCAAAGCTTCCATTTTGGAGCTCAAGCCCGTTAATGGCGGATTTTTACAGAGGTTATAAGGAGCCTTCTAACTTTCATGGAAGCTTCCTCTGGTCTATACAAAGCTTCCCGACACTTCCTTCCCGGCCGGAGGTGGCCGGATCGCCGGCGGCGACGTTGGGTTTCAATTTCGGGTCATCCATGGCCGACCCTTATTCGGGCTGCATGGGAGCCATGCAAAAGCATGGTTGGGATCCTCTTGGTCCCAGCAACACTTCTGGGTAGGTGGTCGGCGTCGGAGAAGCCCACCGGCGCCGGAGCATGAAGCTCGGCCAGCATGTAATAATTCCGAAAGCTAGGGCATCAAATATCTTTGGAAATATTTAGCTTTACTTGTTCAAACTTTGCAGAATTTTTAGGCATATCCATCCTACAGTCCCTACATACCAATTTTCAGCTTGGTTGGTTAATTATTTACATAGTTACTTTAAAGTGGAGCTTTATTAGGTTTTCGGCCATAGTTGGCTCCCGCCGGCCATGCGCTTTGCATGGGGAGCTCAGGTCTTGCAGGGAGCATGATAAGGACCTAAGAACTCTACTGCTAGGAGTCCCGGGTTCTAACAAACCGTGGTTTGGAATCCTTACCTTGGCCAAGGTTGAAGAAGATGGGATGAAGCCGGATTTTACTCCTCTTGCACGCGCGGCCATGGCAAGCTCCAGCAAGATCCTCTGGCACAGAGGAACTCCTCCAAAGCTCCAAAATAAGTTTTGGTAAGGTTGTGTCCAACCTTTCCTTTCTCTCTTTTCTTTCTCGGTTTACACTCTTTGGGGTGAGTCCCTCGGCCAACTACAGAGCACAGGGGGATTCTGGGTGAATCAGAGAAGCCACATGATGCTTCATACTCCCCTGACCCCTCGTGCAAAGATCCATGGGAGATCAAGAGCCATTTCACTTAAATGCAAAGATTCCATTGCAATTATCCCAAACTGGGTTCACACTTAATCCCCAAACTCTGGGATCTTCACAGGAGACACAAATTGCACCCAACACCCTAAGGAATTAAGCCTCTAACATTTTAACACATAAAATATTAAGTTTTCTTGCAATTTAATCCAATTTTGGGTGTTTTTTACGCATTTCGAGAAAATTTTGCTCGTCATTTTGCGAAACGGACTTCACCACGACGTCCGGCTCGTCGAGACCTGTCAAGTAGCGTATTTGTTTGATTTGTTTGACGCTCGGATAAAAACTTGGTCCATAAAGTTCGACATAATACAGTGCATTGCACGCACTTCGATGCACCCGGTCGCCAAACGCGAAATCCGTCAGCGCCATCGCGCTCAGATGTCGAAAATAGTTAGGTTTGATTACTGATGTCGCTAGGTTTGGATTTTAAACAGTGAACGGCCAACCTACAGTCGAGAGGGGACAAAATCGAGGGTTACTATTCACAACTTAAGTTGTGGGGCCCACTATTTCATCGCTGATTTCTGAAAGATCCGACCGTCAGATCGTCGACAAGTGAATATGAAATTTTCATGTTTCGGCGAGACGATCGCAATGGCGATCTCGGATTTTCAAGATCAGACCCCGATCAAAAGTCGTATGTTAGGGTTACAATGATCCACTATTTATCAAATTTTGCCAAAATCATCAATTATACATATTTTCAAAAGTAAATATTAATTATTTAAATTTCAAGGTTACTACAAAATCGTGACCTTCCAACCAGAGACTTTGGAACCCAACTAATTGCACAAACCTTCTCCAAAACTCAAAACAACTCACCTGAACCCGTGCCCGGCGACGGGGCACGGCGGCGACGGCGGCGGAGCAAAAGCTCGGTTTGGAGCTTTCACCTCTAATGGTGAATTTTTCCAGAGGCTATATGAAGCCCTCCAACTTGCATGGATAGTCTCTACTGGTCCACACGAAGCTTTCCGACCAACCTTTCCCGGCCGGAGATGGCCGAGCGCCGGCAAAAGCAACTCGAACCCATTTCGGTCAACCATGGCCACGACTTCAACCATGTTGCATGGTTGCCATGCAAGAGCATGGATGCAATCCCCTCACTCCCAGGAAGCTTCCCGACCACTTGGCCGGAGGCGGGGAGGCTCGCCGGCACCGGAGCAAGTAGCTTGGCCGTGGTGCAATTTCCACCAACACTAGGGCTTAGATTTTCTTCGTGAATACTCCACCATATTTGCTCAAACTTTGCAGAATTAATATATAGGTCCTACAGTCCTTGCATACCAATTTTGACCCGTTTTGGTCCATTGGTTGAAGAGAACGGCCGCGGCGGAGCTTATGCTTGTTTTCCGGCGAAGCTTGCTCTCGCCGGCCATGCAATGTGCATGGGACCCTGGGGCTTGGTAGGGAGCAACCTAAGGACCTAAATAATCTACTGCTAGAGGTCTGGGGTTCAAGAAAACCGTGGTTTAAAACCTTACCTTTGCCGGAGTTGTAGAAGATGGAAGAAGCCGGTTCTCTTCCTCCTCCTTCGCGCGGCCACACAGCAAGCACCCAGGAGAGTCCACTGGCACAAGGAACTCCACAGGGCTCTCCAAATCCAATCTTGGAAAGGTTTGGTCCAACCTTCCTTCCTCACTCTCTCTCTCGAGTTTGGTCTCAATGGTTAGTGTCCCACGGCCAACCCAGCACTCGGGACTAGGTCTGGGTGAATCAGAGGATCATGTGATGCTTCGGACTCCCCCCTGACCCCTCGTGCATGCACCCATGAAGACCAAGAGCCATTTAAGAGTAAATGCCCCTTTTTGCAATTTTTTTGCAACTTGGTCCTTGTACAAGTGAATCTAGAGTCTAGGGTCCCTACTGTAGACCCATTAGGCTGACAAGACCCCAACCTAAAACCCTCTTACATTTTGGTACATCAAATATGTAGGTTTCTTTAGAAAATATCGATTTTTTGACACTTTTCACGTATTTCGAAAAAATTTGCTCATCGAAAAGCGAAACGGACTTCGCCACGACGTCCGGCTCGTCGAGACCTGTCAAGTAGCGTATTTGTTTGTTTAGTTTGGCGTTCTAGAGAATCTCGGGCCAACTAATTCGACGATTTTACGGTACATTACACGTACTCCGATGTACCCGGATCGCCAAACGTGAAAACCGTCAGTGCCATTGCGCTCAGAATGTCGAAATTAGTTAGGTTTGACTACTCATACCCCTATATCAGGGTTCCAGACCGCGAAACGGCCGTTAGTGGTCAAGAGGGGATTAAAAATAGGGGTTACTATTCACAACTTAAGTTGTGGGACCCACTTCTTCTTCGCTGATTTCTGGAAGATCCGACCGTCAGATCGTCGACATATGTATATCAATTTTTCATGTTTCGACGAGACGATCGCAATGGTAATCTCGGATTTTCGAGATCAGTCCCCGATCAAAAGTCGATATTCTTGGGGTTTAATTACATTATAATTTATTTATTTTTGCTAATTATTAATCCAGAAAATTATTTAAACTTAAATTTTGGATTTTAAAAATCACGGTTACTACAGGTATGTTCTTGGTTAAACCATATAATTGGACAACAATCTATATAATAAGTTTATATTTTATTTAATTCCCTAGTGTAGATGATTGCATCTACTAAAAGCCATAAATCCGCAATACCTGATACATATATTTCTAGATCTCGAATGCAAAAAGAGATGCGTGAATCGAATGCGAAGAAGACTACCAAAGTTTTCTTCTATATCCACACTCCAAAACCTCCGTAATGTAGGTGGAAACTGAGAGAGAGAAAGAGAGAGAGAGAGAGAGAGAGAGAGAGAAATGTCCTTGTGTTTTTTCTTGTATCCTAAGGTACTAATGTGCTCACCGAGGGGTACGTTTTCAAACCTCGCATGCGGCACTATTTTCCTTGTCATGGCACGGGCCATTGCGAGGGATTTCCTTCGTCGCTCACAGCCAACTCAACCGAAAGAGAGAGAGAGAGGAGAGAGAGAGAGAGAGAGTCCGGCTAGAATACTATCGAAAGTATCAAGTAATCGGTACTATCAAGTTTTTAGTCCTTGGATGAAAAGATATACAGTTGGAATTATAGTAGTCTCCTAGGCTCCATTTGGAATCGGGTTAAGGTAGAATTAGCTAAACCGGGGATAAGTATAAAGTACGGAACTATAGCGAAAAAACGTTTGGGATGTTTCCAGGGATAAGAGATTTTGTGTTTGGTTTAATAATGAGGAATAGAAGGAATAAAGAGGATAAGTTGGGTAAATTATATTTTTGCCCTCAAGAGTTAATATGTGATAAAAGTTGTTAAAATCTAATTAGTTCGTTTTAATTAATGAATTAATGGTCTAAAAAAATAAAAATAGAATTATAATCATAATTAAATTATATTATTTAAAAATAATATTTAATTTAATATTTTATTTTCTCAAATTAAAATTTAAATTTAAAATATAAAATTTCAACATTTTAATTTTAAGATTTAAAATTTTATAATATTAATTTGAAATAATAAATTTTTAACATAAAATTTTTTTACAATTTGCAAAAATCGTATATTTGCTAAATATTGATAAATTTTTGCCCTCAAGCTTTATTACGTGATAAAAATTTTCTAAAATTATTTTTTTCGTTTTAATTAATGGATTAATGGTTTAAAAAAATAAAAATAAAATTATAATCATAATTAAATTATATTATTTAAAAATAATATTTAATTTAACATTTTATTTTCTCAAATTAAAATTAAAATTTAAAATATAAAATTTTAACATTTTAATTTTAAGATTTAAAATTTTATAATATTAATCTTAAATAATAAATTTTTAACAAAAAATTTTTTTAAAATTTGCAAAAATCGTATATTTGCTAAATATTTGTAAATTTTTACCCTCAAGCTTTATTATGTGATAAAAATTTGGTAAAATCATTTTTCTCGTTTTAATTAATGAATTAATGGTTTTAAAAAATAAAAATAAAATTATAATCATAATTAAATTATATTATTTAAAAATAATATTTAATTTAATATTTTATTTTCTCAAATTAAATTTAAAATTTCAAACATAAAATTTCAACATTTAAATTTTAAAATTTAAAATTTAAAATTTTATAATATTATTTGTGATGATGAGAGTATATTGGGAAGAGAGAAAGGAGGTGGGCTGAAGAAAAGAGAGGAGAGGAGAGAGAGGGATTTGTGATGATGAGAGAGTTATTGGGAAGAGAGAAAGAGTGGGATGAAGGAAAAGGAGAGGAGAGAGATCGATTTGTGATGATGAGAGTGTTTGGGAAGAGAGAAATGAGTGGAGGAGGGGTAGTTTGGTAAAAAAAAAATTATAAATAATGGGTAAGAATTATTGTTCCAGCTTATTCTGTTTGTACTGGGATAAGTAATACCGGTTGATCCAGGTGCATTTGGTAGAATGGGGGATAAACCCCGCTATCCCCGGTTGGATGAAAAGATATACATTAGAATTATAGTATCTCCTAGAATTTTTACTATTCAACCAACCACCTACTAAACCTTAGGGGACCACTATCATGCTAACCGCACATCCCTTAATCTAAGGGCTAAAAAATTGATAGCACCAATGACTTGGTGCTATCAATAGTATTCCAACCTAATTCTCTCTTCTCTCTCTCTCTCTCTCTCTCTCTCTCTCTCTCTCTCTCTCTCTCTCCTCTCTCTCTCTCTCTCTCTATATATATATATATATATATATATTATATGTAAATTTAGTTTATTATGAATGTGCCCAACAACTTGCTACCTAAACTTTTTGTAGCTTCATAAATTCATTTTTTTTCTAAATTTGTCACTAAATTTTGATTACCAAAAAAATATTCACTACTAAATATTCACTGCTCTTCAACTAAGTTAAAATTATAAAAAAAATTTAAGTGTCCACCGATACGGAACATATTCATTATGTCGGAGCATATTCATCGTGTCGTATCATACCGATGAAATATCGGTATGATACAGTTACCGTACCAATGGTAAACCTCAAAATTCTCTTTTTTTAAATTAATAAATAATTTTTTAATAAAATTTTAAAAATTTGATAATGATATATAATAAGTAATTAAAATATTATATTACTAAAAATATATACTTTTTATATTATTATATATTAATGTACATGTATTTTTTGTAATCAATACATATCGACAGGTTTAATACGCCTCGTATATATTATACCGTGCATACTAGTTTAATCATTACAATCAATTTGTTATGGCACTTAAATTTTTTTTTATTAAGAAGCGACAAAATTCCGTATGATTCAATTTGCATACTTGATGTCGAATTTAGAGTGTGACTTGGTCCAGTGTTATCCACAAGTTGAGTGCAAGATTTTTATAATTGTTTAAAATAATTAATTAGCGGTCTTGGTGTCCTGATACATCTCTCTCTTTTTGACCGACATCTTTGTTTTATTCGGCTGGTTAAGAAGAGTCCCCCTCCATCCTTCTAAGTCGTTTTCGATCTACATAAATTTTTTTTTTTTTTTTTTTTGAGAGAGAAAATTAATATTTTACGGTTTCATAAATTTTTTTAAGTCATTTTCAATATAAATAAATTTTTTTTAAGAAAAATTAAGATAGTGTTTCTAAACTTAATTAAAAATATAAAATAATTAGACTTCAAACTCGAAATTTCGAATATCAAACGGTTGATAACTAGAATCAGTGTTAAACCGAATCTTTCACAATTAACATCGAAAGCTAGCTAGTTGCAGTTCCTTACGCTTACAATTTGCTCATAGATCAAGTAAATAAATTCTTTATTTTGTCTTTTTTGTTATTTCTCTTGTAATTTAGTAGATGATACCGTCTATAGTATAGGCACTCATAATTAATCAAGTGTAACTGTATCTGTGAAACCATTTCAATTAAATTAGTTTGCTAGATAACATGGGCATGTTTTATTTATGTTATGTAATATTATAAATTATTTTGATATAATCATATATATAAAAATTTTGAATAAGATTACTACTGATTCTATAATATAATGTTGAATTATAATGCATATAAAATGATTATATTTGGTTCATTTTATAAAATTTAGTAATTCTGATAATAAAATATAATCTATTTCAAAATTTAAATTTAAAATCTAAATAAAAATATAAAATTTACTATTTAATTAAAAATATAAATTTAAAATTTAAAATTTTAAAAGTTTAAAAATTAAAATATAAGTATATATTTATTATTTAAATTTTAAAAGTTAAGTTGAAATTTTTAAAATTTAAAATTTAGATTTTAATTTTGAAATTTAAAATTTAAAAATTAAAATCTAAATTAAAATTTTAAAATTTTAAAATTAATATCTAACATTGAAATTTAAAATTTAAAATTTGATAATTTTAAATTTTAAATTTAAATTTAAAAAATAATGTATTGAAAGGATTTGAGCGGTTGGAGGGGTAAACTTATAATTTTACATAATATGTAAAATAACCAGCCATATCAGTAATACTATATTCTCACCGTCCTGCTCCGTAATATTTACGAAATAATTCTACACCATTTGTAATACTATATTACTGACCAGTTTATGAACTGGATTAACCAAACGTAATATACATAACAGAATTTTCTACAATTTTGACAGAATATTTCTAACCAAACATACCCTAGAGTCCATCTTAAATCTCTTCCATTTTATAATATCATAGGGTTTAATTTTTGATATTATTCATTCAATGAACTAATTTAATTCCTATTAATATAGAACCTCTCTTTTATAGTAGTGATATACTAGAAGAAGTAGGAAAAACTATCTTCCACTTAGTGCGTGCACTCATTGACAAATTAAACACTTGAACTATATAAACACAAAAAAATCTTCGACTATAAATTAACAACTAAAGTGAACAAAGTGTTTCAAAGGAGCTACAACATTGAAGCAATGGCTCTAACAACACAAGAAGTTGCACTAGGCCTAGCTACAATGGCCTCTCTCCTCTTCCTCCCCATTTTCTTACTCCTTGTTATCACCAAAAGAACTTCATCTCACAAAACCAATCTCCCTCCTTCCCCTCCTAAGCTTCCTCTCATAGGAAACCTCCACCAACTTAGTTCGCTCACTCATCGCTCTCTCGCTTCTCTCTCGAAGAAGTACGGCCCCCTTATGCTTCTCCGACTTGGCGAAATCCCTACGCTTATCATCTCCTCGCCCGACATGGCGCGTGAGATCATGAGAACTCATGACTCAATCTTTGCGAGCCGCCCTTGGTTGAAGAACGCAGAGATCCTCTTCTACGGTGGCATGGACATGGCCTTCTCGCCTTACGGCGAGCATTGGAGGCAACTTAGAAAGCTTTGCACTATTAACGTCTTAAGTACCAAAAGAGTGCAATCTTATCAACTAGCTAGAGAGGAAGAAGTAGCTTTCATGCTCAAAAAGATCACCCAAGGTTCTCTTCTTCAAGCTCCGATCGACATGAGCGAAGTGCTATTCTCTTTCGTGAACGATATCGTCTGTCGGTTGGTTTCAGGAAAGTTTTCTAGAGAAGAAGGGAGGAACGATTTTTTCCACGAGGCAATTAAGGAGACTATGATTCTTCTTGGAGGGTTTCAAGTTGAGAATTTTTTTCCTTCACTTGCATGGCTTGAATGGTTTCTAGGGTTCAGTAAGAGAGCCAAGAGGGCCTTTAAGAGATGGGATGATGTGCTTGATGAGGTGATCAAGGAACATGAGAATAGGGAGAAGGATGATGGGGAAGAGGACTTTGTGGATGTGTTACTATCTCTTCAAAAAGATCCTAACATGGATTTTGAGTTAAAGAAAGAGCACATCAAGGCAATCTTAATGGTAAGCTTGCATGGTTTTATGTCTCTTAATTTGTTGTTCATGCATGCATGTGGTTATATTCTTGTAGAGCCAAGATACCAAAAATCATGTATATATGTTCACCTTAGTGGTGTTTGGTCAATTTCTATTATGAATAATGCCCTAGATGCATATGTTTTGAATTTTAAAAAACATGAATATAGTTTTCCTCTTCAAAAAATAATTTTTTCTCTGAGAAGCTACAAAAATACTGACTTAGGTATACTCTTGGCATGTACCGATTAGTCCATAAATAATATTTCAATCAATAAATATATATAATTATTAAAATTTTAAGATTAAAAAAATTTATCAATCAATATATATAATTATTAATTAAACTTTTAAACATTATAAAAATTATTTTTTTTATTAATATTTTTTAACTTTCAATATTTGTATTATAATAACTTTACTTCAATATTCAATTAAATTTAATAGTTAAATTTTTTTATAAATAAATTTTTTAATTATAAAATTAAAATTAGAGAACTTATTTTAAATTGCCAAATATATAAGGATGTTAAAAGGGACTTAAAAAGAATAAATTATTATATGCACCTGGTGTATATTAGCACACTATATACTACAACTTATATTAAAAAACTATTTTTTTATATCAAAATTTAATTAAATATATCTCATTTATAAAATCTAATAATTTAAATATATTTACTGAATTAAATTTTAAAATTTCTATTATAGATTTTAAGTGTGTAGTGTATGTATTTATATACACCCGATATAGAGAATACTTAATAGAATGCCCTCATAATTTAAACAAAGAGAGAAATTTTTTTTGCTTGCACCTAATATATACTAATGTTTTATGCACCATAAAATATATTAGATGATTAATAGAATATCTGATACTTATACACCGCAAAATATATTAAAAAATTAATAAAATATATAATACTTAATATTTTAAATAAAATAATATATAATATATAATATAAAATACTTAAATAATTTATTTAAATATTTAATAAATATTTTAGAATTAATTTACCGTGCACTGGGTGCATCCAATACTTCTTTTGAATATATTGAATATTTTTATTAGCTTTTCTTTAAAAAAAAAAAATGATATGGCTCAGACTCAACTTAGAACTCTCAAATTATATATCTTTTATAAATAGTACAATCAACACATAAGTGACTATAGAAATCCACGTAAGGGATACTCTAGGTATTATTTATTTGGGGCAATTTCCTACGTACCCCTAAAAATTTTCCTGTTTTCAGATTTACCCTTCTTAGAAGGCTAATATTAAAACTACTCTTCTTACGTTCCAACTTTTTTTCAAAATATCCCTGAAGTTAAACTCTGTTAGTGTACCGTTTGGAACTGCCGTTATCTGTGTGTAATTACTATTTTGCCCTTTCAAATATACCCTAAAATTCTAAACCCCTAAATCCTAAAACCGTAAACCCTAAACCCTAAAACCCTAAACCCTAAAACCCTAAAAAATCCTAAACCCTAAAACCCTAAACCCTAAACCCTACAACCCTAAAAAACCCTAAACCCTAAACCCTAAAACACTAAAAAATCCTAAACCCTAAACCCTAAAGCTTAAACCCGGGCAAAATAGGTATATCTGATAGTTTTCAACTCCAATTATTATTTAACTCTAGTTTAACCCTAGTTAACTTAACAAATGAAAACGATAGGGGTATTTTTAATAACGGTGGAACGTATGAGGGGCATATTCGAAAGAGAAAAATAAGAGGGGTAAATCAGATATTTCTTCATATTTCAAGGGTACACAGGCAATTATCCCTATTTATTTTATTCAAGAGACTAAAATCCCATCACTTAGCCTAAATATTACTTTTGGGTATATATAAGTATACACTCTTTTAGGGGTGTATATCTTACATCCCATTTTATTCTGGGGTGGGATAAATTTTACTCGTCATTTGATATGACGAGTGAAATAATACCCACCCCAGGATAGAGTGGGGTGTAGGATGTACACCCCTAGAGAGGTGTACACCTGTCCTAGAGGTCATGCATGTATATTGTATTCAAAAATTTCTCTCTCTCTTTTTTTTTATATTTTTTTTTTTAGAAAAGATAGCTTAGTTCCGCTTCATTCGAATGGTTTTGAACTTAGCAACAGAAAAAAAAAATAACTGGCCTATAAAAAAAAAAAAAAAAAAAGAAAAAAGGTTAAAAAAAAAAGGCTAAATTACAGGAAATCCTCCTATAAACCTTTTTTTTACTTTGCCTCCCTGTCTTTCAAAAGCCTACATTTTGTCCCATCGTAATTACGAAATTATGCATTTACCCCCCTCCCTCCCGCCATCAGCATTCCGTGAGTGAACCGTCAATTTCGTAGGTGATATACCAAAAATACCCTTCAAACCCTATTCCATCCCCTTTCCTGCCCCTCCTCCATCATCGCCGTGGTCGCCGGATATGATCTCATATCCTCCTTCGCCGTCAAGAATTTAACCTCCGAGACCTTCCTCGCCGACGGCGCCATCAGCTTCTACTGCATGAGCTCGCCGCCATTCGCGGTGCTAGTGTACGACGTGGCGGCGAACGCGTGGTCGAAGCTGTAGCCGCCGAGACGCCGATGCGGCGGTTCCTGCGATCGCCAAGCATCGTAGAGCTCGACGACGATCGGGAGGCGGCGGCGGAGGGAAGATTACGCTAGTGGCAACGGTGGAGAAGAGCAGGCTGAGTGTGCGCATGTAGGCGCTATAGGCGTGCGGGAGTGCATGGGCCGAGACCGACCGACATCCATGCCCGCTTCTGCGCCGCCGAGGCGGACCGCATGCCGGACGACGTCCACGCCCGCTTCTGCGGCCCCGTCAAAGGGGGCAGCGGGGTCTGTCGGGGAGGGGGTGAGGAAGAGAGCGGTGGACGGGGAAGGAGAGAATGGCATTTACATCATTTTGCCCCGTTGCCTCCTAAAAATAAGGGCTTTTTTTGAAATGGGCCTCCTAAAAATTTTTATTTTCAAAAATAGCCCCATAAATTTTATAATTGCAGAATTGGCCCTATTAGTGCCACTGGGCGCCACGTGTGCGCCAAGCGGGCGCTGAGGTGGGGTAGTTGAACACGCGTTCTCAGAGTGCGTGTTTAAAACACGCATTCTGAGAGTGCGAGTTTAAAACACGCACTCTGAGAACGCGTGTTTAGACGCGTTTAAATTTTTTTTAATTTTTTTAATTTTTTTTTTTTATTTTTTTATAAATTTGATTATTTCTCAAACAAACGAATTTATTTTTTTTAAAAAAATAATAAGTCAAAAAATATCTACCTAGAAAAAATAAATTTCACATTCTAATTTTTATTTTTTTATTTATTAAATATTTATATATTATTTTATATATTTTTATATTTTTAAATTATCTCAAATAAATAGGATTTTTTATTATTTTTTTCTTACCGCAAAAAAAATTTATTTTCATCTTTTGACGGAAAAAAAAAAAAATTTCGCCAAAAGATAAAAATAATTTTTTTTTGCGGTATGAAAAAAAAAATAAAATAAAATATCAGTTTGTTTAAAAAAATTTAAAAATATAAAAAATATATAAAATAATATATAAATATTTAATAAATAAATATTATTTTTTTTCACCAAAGAATAAAAATAAATTTCTTTTTGCAGTACCAAAAACAAAATGAAATAAAATATCCGTGCGTTTTCTGAGAGAAAAAAATATATATTCGGTGGGTTTCTAAAACAAACGGATATTTTATTTTATTTTTTTCGTACTGTAAAAAAAAATTTATTTTTATCTTTTGGTGAAAAAAAAATATTTTTATTTATTAAATATTTATATATTATTTTATATATTTTCTATATTTTTAAATTTTTGTAAACAAACGGATATTTTATTTTATTTTTTTTTTCATACCGTAAAAAGAAATATATTTTTATCCTTTTGCGAATTTTTTTTTTCCCGTGAAAAGATAAAAATAACATTATTTTTGCGGTAAGAAAATAATAATAAAAAAATCCGTTTATTTGAGATAATTTAAAAAATAAAAATATATAAAATAATATATAAATATTTAATAAATAAAAAAATAAAAATTAGAATGTAAAATTTATTTTTTCTAGATAGATATTTTTTGACTTATTTTTTTTAAAAAAAAATAAATCCGTTTGTTTGAGAAATAATCAAATTTATAAAAAAAAAAATTAAAAAAATTTAAACGCGTCTAAACACGCGTTCTCAGAGTGCGTGTTTTAAACACGCACTCTGAGAACGCGTGTTCAACTACTCCACCCCAGCGCCCACTTGGCGCACATGTGGCGCCCAGTGGCACTAATAGGGCCAATTCTGCAATTATAAAATTTATGGGGCTATTTTTAAAAATAAAAATTTTTAGGGGGCCAATTTCAAAAAAAGCCCTAAAAATAATTTTTACGAGGGGGCAAAATGTAGGTTTTTGAAAGACATGGGGCAAAGTGAAAAAACGGTATATTATAAAAAAAATTTCTATAATTTAGCCAGAAAAAAAAAAAAAAAAACAATAAGAGTGATACAACGAGGTCTCTAAATAATAATAATAATAATAATAATAATAATAATAATAAAACCTGTTTCTAATTCAAAGAGAAATCAGTCCAACTCCGGCCAAAGCGACATGTTGCTTTTCTAACCATGTAATCCTAAGTAGAGTTTAGTTGAAATGCCACCACTAATGAACGAACTTTGTTGTTATTCATTTATTTTTTATGATGAATTTTTCAAATCGACAATCGATATCGTTGAATATAATATAAATCACTGAAAATATCTACAAATCAACTTAATTTCAAATCTTTTTCACATTATTGATCTAATGATCAAAGAGTTATAAAATTTATAATTTTAATAGTAGATATAAATTTTTCGCTCATTTAACCGTATAAAAAAATCTAAATTAAATTTTGGTTAAAATTTTTTTTAACTATTTTAAATAAGATCTATATTTTCGATCTTAATTACAAGACTTCTATCATCACTTTTTGAAAAATATTTATTTTCAGTCGTTTATTTTTGTATTCACTTGATGATCAAGAAAAAAATATAAAATGCATGAAATTTAATTTTTAAATAGATTAAAAGGTCTAAAACAGATTTAACGGTATTGATCGTCGTTTTGAAAACTTTATCATTAAAAGCAAATAAATGACAACGGAATCCGTTTAATACTGATAGCATTCCGACTCAACTCATCTTAATTATATCATTATTTGAATCTACGAAAGTCTAATCCTCTCTCATTCTATGTTTCACAAATTTTCGCAGGATATGTTTAGCGCAGGAACAGATACATCATACATAGTCCTAGAATGGGCGATGGCGGAGCTCGTTCGAAACCCCGACATCATGAAAAAGCTACAAGATGAGGTGAGAGGGATCACTACAAAAAATGGTACGATCAGCGAGAAGGATCTAAACACGATGGACTACTTAAAAGCCGTGATCAAGGAAACCTTACGATTGCACCCTCCAGTTCCGCTACTGCTTCCGAAAGAATCGACAAAAGATTGCTACATAAACGGCTACTTCATTCCGAAAAACACAAGAGTTACTATCAATTACTGGGCTATTAGTAGAGACCCCAAATATTGGGACGCGCCCGATGAATTTCATCCCGAGAGGTTTATAAATAGTTCGATCGATTTCAAAGGTAACGATTTCCAGTTCATTCCATTCGGGGCGGGTCGTAGAAGTTGCCCCGGAGTTCAATTTGCAGTGTCGACGATCGATCTCGCGTTGGCTAATCTTGTGAGTTCGTTCGAGTGGGAGTTGGCTCGTGGCGCAAAAAAAAAAGATGAGTTGGATATGACTGAGGCTCCTGGATTAACAAGCTGTATGGAAAAAAGGCTTATGCTTTTCGCCACGCCGATCCGCGCTTAATATTTATTAAATCAAATTTACTATTTTGTATGATACTTGTTCTGCAAAATAATGAGTTCCATAATTGGCTCTAATGTGATAGTTTTTTTTTTATTTTTTTTTTCAGAGAGAGAAAATTCATGGCTAATTTTACTATCGGGCCGATGATGGGTCGGGTGTGATTTCGCATCTGGCCCTAAATAAAAGATCCCGGGCTTTTTTGGGCCTGTAAAACATTAATTTTAGACAAAAGGACTTGATTATAAACAATAACAAATATTTGTGACTTTAACTGTGAGAAAGGCTAAGAGCAAAAAATTAAATTTTGTGAAAGGGTTTAGCAATCACAAGGGAGAAATTGGAGGAAATTTTTTTAAAAAAAGTTCGGGCCGGGCCGGATTTTTCACCGTTCTTTTCTCTTTTTTTTTTGGTGGCAAGCCCAATCTTTCTAAATTGAGCCCGGCCTTGCAAAATCGCACAATTTGATTTAATTTGATCGAATTATTTTAGTTTGGCCCGATTTGATTCATCCTCGTGATTCAATTAGCTCTCCCTTTCCAAAAAGAATAAACCAAATTATTTTAGTTCAGATCAATTTGATTTATCTCCATAATTCAGTTCCATTTACTTTTTTTTTATTCAAAAAGGAATATAAGATGCATGACATTTTTGTCCACAAATTTTAAATTATTATATTAAATATTAATGTGACAGTTATGTTATATTTTAATTATTATTGTATTATTAATTGTTATAACAAAAGCGGAAAAGATCTAGTTCGTTGGGCACGAAAATATCAAAAGAGAATCGAGAAAAAGAGAAGAAAAATAAAGCACACAATATTTACGTGGTTCGGCCACTGGCCTACGTCCACGGGCGAAGACGGAGTGGAGACTTCCATTAAAATCAAAATGGTGTACAAAATATGCCTCTCTCACAAAACCCTAATCCCAAAATACACCCATACTCCTTCTCATCCGCCGCACCAAATAAATGGAATAATGGTATATTTATAATAGTAGCTAAATCCTAATACAATTAGGAATACAAATCCACTAAGATTAGGAATATTCTTAATAAGATTAGGCATAATCCAAGCTTATCTTAATTGGATAAGCTAAACAGAATAGAGTTAGAAAACCTTTCGGTTCTAGAATTCGAGACATATCTAACAATCTCCACCTTGGCTTGAATTCTCTGTCTTCTCCACCAAAACCCTAAAAGCTCCTGAAAGTGCTGCTGCACATGCAAACCAAATATACGAAATTCTTGAATTTGGTCGCCTGACTTAATGAGCAAAACCGTGGGGTTCTCTGAAGTGTTAATCTTCTCATTCTCCAGTTACGCCTTTTTGCAACCTCTGCTGCATCAGAACGACAACTTGCCGTAGAGCGAAACTGCTGGAGCGATCAAACTTCTCGATCTCAAATTTCGTCGACGTCTTAAACACCCAAACGAATTTCGGCTCTGATACCAGTTTGTTAAATTGAAACGGCGAAAAATAAATCTAAGAAAAATAATGTAAGAAAAGAAAAGTAAAGTGCACACCAAGTTTTACGTGGTTCGGCCACCGGCCTACATCCACGGGCGAAGACGGAGCAAAGACTTGTATTAAAGTCAAAAGAAGAATACAAAGATTATATCTCTCAAGAAAACCGAAACTCCAAATAAATCCGAAATATCAAAATTTGCGTACACCCTAACGATTCCTAAGAATCCAATCATATGAACGCCCTCACCTTAGAGCTTCAATTTCTTAATTAATCGCCGGCTTCATTAGCAACATATGGCTCCTCCAATACGGCCTCTTTCCTCTTGGGTTGCTAAATTAATTAGAGCATGACCTCTAATTAAAATCCCGGCTTCATTAATGTGGCCGTATGTACCAACACCAACAACACGTATCTTCCTTGTTAGCCTAAATTAATTAGCGCTTCGGCTAATTAAAAGTTGCGGCTTCATTAAAGTGGTCGGGTATGCTATATATAATATATGCGTCAAAACTAGAATCTAATTAGGATTTGTAGTCTAATTAAGCTCCTAATTAAATTCTAATTTTACCCAACAATCTAAATCTCATATTATCCCAATTAGATTAGGATTTAACTTCAATTTAGATAAATACAAATCTAAACCAAATTATAACAATCTCCACCTTGGTTTGATTTGTAGTCTTTAGCCGCTGTGTTGAGGTTGTCAAAAAACTCCACCTTGACTTGAAATTCACCTTAATGCTCCTTAATGCTCCGTGCTCCGTCTTCTCCAAACGCCCCATAGGGCCTCAAATGCTGCTAACTGCCACCAAGTCCAAACAATGTTTGAACTTGGCAATTGTAAGAGACTTAGTAAGCATGTCCGCCGGATTGTCCTCGGTACCAATTTTCTTAACAGTCACTATGCGCTTTCCGATCACATCCCGAACAAAGTGAAACTTTACATTGATGTGCTTCGTCCTATCATGAAACATTTGATCTTTAGACAAATGAATAGCACTCTGACTATCTGAATAAACAATCGTCGGCTCCTAACAAGAAGTAAGCTCTCCATATAAGCCTCTTAACCACATAGCTTCCTTCACACCCTCTGTCATAGCAATATATTCCGCCTCGGTCGTGGACAAGGCGACAATGGGTTGTAATGAAGCTTTCCAACTAACTGCACATCCTCCGATAGAGAAAATATACCCTGAAAGTGATCTCCTCCTATCCAAATCACTTGCGAAATCCGAATCAATATATCCAACCACACCATCCTCACACCTCCCAAACTCCAAACAAGTGATAGTGGTACCTCGTAAGTATCTCAGAATCCACTTAACAGCTTGCCAATGAACTTTACCAGGATTGGTCATATATCTGCTAACCATGCTCACTGCGTAAGAGATGTCCGGTCGTGTGCAAACCATGGCGTACATGATGCTCCCGACAGCACTAGAATATGGAACATGTGACATGTACTCTCTATCATCATCGGACTGTGGTGATAACTCGGCCGAAAGTTTGAAATGCGCCGCAAAAGGAGTGCTCACCGGTTTTGCGTCTGCCATACCGAAACGCTTCAGAATTTTTTCTATATATTTTTCTTGTGATAAATGCAGAAGTCCTGAATTCTTGTCTCTCTTAATTTCCATACCAAGAATTTTCTTAGCAGCATCCAGATCTTTCATCTCAAACTCACCCTTTAATGAAGCCTTCAACTTATTAATCTCAACTATGTCGTCGGAAGCAATCAACATATCATCGACATAGAGCAACAAATATATGAAAGATCCCTGATCAAGCTTCCTAAAATATACGCAACTGTCACGCTTGCTTCTTGAATATCCGTGACCTGTCATAAAGGAGTCAAACCGCTTATACCATTGTCGAGGAGACTGCTTCAAGCCATAAAGCGATTTTCTTAACAGGCAAACATGGTCCTCCTTCCCTTCAATAATGAATCCCTCTGGCTGCTTCATATAAATTTGCTCCTCAAGTTCTCCATGGAGAAAAGCTGTCTTAACATCAAGCTGCTCAAGATACAAGTCATTTATGGCTACTAACGATAAAAGAACACGAATAGAAGTATGCTTCACGACGGGTGAGAAAATATCATTAAAATCAACACCTTCTACCTGACTGTAGCCCTTAGCAACTAAACGAGCTTTATACCTTGTATCTTCCACGCCAGGGATTCCTTCCTTTTTCTTGAAGACCCACTTGCAGCCAACAATTTTCTTGCCTGTAGGCGGTTTTACTAACTCCCATGTGCGATTCTTATAAAGAGACTCCATCTCTTCATTCATTGCTACCAACCACTCCGCAGAACTGGCACTAGAAATAGCTTGATTATATGTGGAAGGTTCGCCATCTTCTTCTGTATCTTGTGTCACTGAAAGAGCATAAGCAACCATATCTTCATAACCATATCTCTGCGGTGGTTTTATCTGTCTCCTCGCTCTACTTGTAGCAATGCTCTGCTTCTCAACTTGTGGGGTTTCAGTAACTGAGGTGTCTAACGACTGAACTTCCTTTGACTGAGAAGAATTCTGTGACTGAACTATACCATCGATCTCTACCTCCACCTGCTTGCTAGCACTCGGGGTCTCATCAGAAGAATTTCGGTTAGGATATAGCATAATAGACTCATCAAACGTGACATCCCTACTAATAATTAATTTAGACGATTCAGGACACCACAATCTATATCCCTTAACCCCCGTCGCATAACCAATAAAGATGCACTTTTTAGCCCTAGGTTCTAACTTGCCTTCATTTACATGAAAATAAGCAGGACAACCAAATATTCGCAAATTAGAATAATCAGAAGGGCTACCAGACCATACCTCCTCCGGAGTTTTGCAATCAAGTGCCGAATGTGGAGAACGATTTACCAGATAGCATGCCATAGAGATTGCCTCTGCCCAGAAACTCTTTGCTAAGCCAGCATTAGAGAGCATGCAACGTGCTCTCTCTAAAAGAGTTCTATTCATCCGTTCGGCCACCCCATTCTGCTGTGGAGTATGCCTAACGGTCTTGTGTCGAATGATCCCTTCATTCTTGCAGAATTTTTCAAACTCTGATGAACAGAATTCCAAACCATTATCAGTCCTTAATCTTTTGATTTTCTTTTCAGTTTGCTTCTCGATCATAACCTTCCACTGCTTAAAATAACTGAACACCTCGTCCTTACTTTTCAGAAAGAATACCCACACCTTACGAGAATAGTCATCAATAAAAGTCAACATATATTTAGCACCACCATGAGTAGGAGTACGAGATGGTCCCCAAAGATCAGAATGAATATAATCTAGAGTACCTTTTGTTCGATGAACTGCGGCCTTAAAGCTGACTCTCTTTTGTTTGCCAAGAACACAATGCTCGCAGAAATCCAACTTTTCTAAACTCTGATTACCAAGTAAACCTCTCTCGTTCAACTTCATCATACCATACTCGCTCATATGGCCCAGTCGCATATGCCATAATTTGGTGCTATCTGAATCTGACATAGAGGAAGAAGTCACCGCTGCTGAACCTGTCACAGTGGAACCCTGTAGAACATATAACATGTCGGTCAACTTGGCCTTCATCACTACAAGATTCCCTTTAGCGACCTTCATTAATCCATCAGCCGAAGAATACTTAAAACCTTTAGTATCAAGTGTACCTAATGAAATCAGATTTTTTTCTCATATCCGGAACACGCCGAACCTCAGATATAGTCCTCACTACTCCATCGTACATCCGTACCTGAACAGTGCCAATACCAATAACTGTACACTTAGAGTGATTTCTCATCAATACATCTCCACCATCAATAGGCTTGTACGTCGAGAACCAATCTCTATGTGAACAGATATGGAAGGAACATGCGGAATCCATAAGCCACTCATCCTGCCTGCGTGTCTTATCCGTAACTGTGAAGACAATATCGCCGCCATCTGATTCTCCTGCTGCAACACTTGCTTCTGGTTTAGCATTGGTGTTTTTCTGATCTTGATTCTTATCACCGTTATTCTTCCGCTGCTCTTTATTTTTCAACTTGAAACAATTAGCTTTTATGTGACCCTTCTTCTTGCAATAGCCGCAAATCAGATTCCTGTGTTTTGACTTTGATTTCGATGTACCTCTATTACCGGAACCCCTTTCCCGAGACCTCCCTCTAGCAACTAAACCTTCTCCTGAAGCTCCACCTGTCTCATTACTTATCTGCATATCAATCCTCTCCTTTGATAATAAAGAAGATTTGACATCATCGAGAAATAGAGTATCTCGACCAAATAAGAAGGTTTCGCGAAAATTCTTATAAGAGAGTGGTAGAGAACATAATAATAAAAGGGCTTCATCTTCCTCATCGATCTTAACATCTATCGAGCGAAGATCCATAATAATAGAATTAAATTCATCTAAATGTGATTTAATAGAGGTACCTTCCGCCATGCGCAACATGAAGAGACGTTGCTTCAAATATAACTTGTTGGTATCGGAGCCTTCGTAACATTAATTGTAATATTATCGCATTGCTTTTATATATTAAATTAATTAAATTATAGTGTGGGACTAATTGAAATTAATTATAACAAATTATAATTTACGGACAAATATGTCATGCGCATAATAATTACATAGACAAATATAACTCAAGTTTCCTTTTAATTCAATTTGTTGACATCGAAAATCAAATCAAAATCACATACCAATTTCAATAAAAAGAAAATTTTTTTAAAAAAAGTAATCGAAATCAAGTAAACCAAACCAAATCGTCTTATTCGAATCGATTCGCTTACGTATTCAATTAGGAATCGATAAAAAAAAAACCTAATCAAATTGTGATTTGAATTCACGTGGGTGTGAATCTCATGCTCACATAATGGAACGCGTTATTAAAGGGGGTCACACTCTTTTAGTAGGACAAAAATAACACTTTATTATGAAAACTACTCATTTTTGGAACATTTTGGTATGCAAAATGCTACAATTACACTTTAAATCGAATTTTATCATTTTAGAGATAGTGATAGCTTAGCAGCTTGTGTGTTATTTTCGAAAAATATTTATTTTCAAGCTGAAGCAGAATAATATGAAAGGTTACGTTATATAGAAAAAAAATTTATGAAGCCATTTGGAGAAGCAATAATATACTCTATGTTAAATTTTTTTGAGAAACTACAAACTAAAGCATTCATTTTGTGTCCCAAAAGTATCCTTAGCTTCGTGTTTATTTTGTCATTATTGTTTCTCGATCTTTTGTTTTTCTAATCACAAATTCTATACGAAAGCGATGGTAGAGTGCTGCTGTAATCAATACGTTAATGAGATATGTTTAGCCGCAAAAATGTACAATCCAAAGGTTCTTTTTCTAATCACGGAAGATTCGTTAATGAGATTTTGAAATCTATATATCTTTCTGTTATGACAAAAGCAGAAAAGATCTAGTTCGTTGGGCACAAAAATTCCAAAAAGAGAATCGAAAAAGAGAGAAAAAAAATAAAACACACAATATTTACGTGGTTCGGCCACTGGCCTACGTCCACGGGCGAAGACGGAGCGGAGACTTTCATTATAATCAAAATGGTGTACAAAATATGCCTCTCACAAAACCCTAATCCCAAAATACACCCATACTCCTTCTCATCTGCTGTGCTAAATTAATATAATAATGGTATATTTATAATAATGGCTAAATCCTAATACAATTAGGAATACGAATCCACTAAGACTAGGAATAATCTTAATAAGATTAGGTATAATCCAAACTTATCTTAATTGGATAAGCAAAACAGAATAGGGTTAAAAAACCTACCGGTTCTAGAATTCGAGACATATTTAACAATCTCCACCTTGGCTTGAATTCTTTGTCTTCTCTACCAAAACCCTAAAAGCTTCTGAAAGTGCTGCGGCACATGCAAACCAAATATACGGGAATTTTTGAATTTGGTCGCCTGACTTAATGAGCAAAATCGTGGGGTTCTCTGAAGTGCTAATCTTCTCATTCTCCAGTTACGCCTTTTGCAACCTCTGCTGCATCAAAACGACAACTTGCCGTAGAGCGAAACTGCTGGAGCGATCAAACTTTTCGATCTCAAATTTGGTCGACGTCTTAAACACCCAAACGAAATCCGGCTCCGATACCAGTTTGTTATGACAAAAGCGGAAAAGATCTAGTTCGTTGGGTACGAAAATTCCAAAAAAAGAATCGAAAAGGAGAGAAGAAAAATAAAGCACACAATATTTACGTGGTTCGGCCACTGGCCTACGTCCACGGGCGAAGACGGAGCGGAGACTTTCATTATAATCAAAATGGTGTACAAAATATGCCTCTCACAAAATCCTAATTCCAAAATACACCCATACTCCTTCTCATCTGCCGCGCTAAATCAATGGAATAATGGTATATTTATAATAGTGGATAAATCCTAATACAACTAGGAATACGAATCCACTAAGATTAGGAATAATCTTAATAAGATTAGGCATAATCCAAACTTATCTTAATTGGATAAGCAAAACAGAATAGGATTAAAAAACCTACCGATTATAGAATTCGAGACATATATAACAATCTCCACCTTAGCTTGAATTCTTTGTCTTCTCCACCAAAACCCTAAAAGCTTCTGAAAGTGCTGCGGGACATGCAAACCAAATGTAAGAATTTGAAATTTTGTAAATAATTAAATAAATAAAATCGATAAAAGTGAAGTTGATTTCGGATCAAAAATGGCTCAGATAGCGACAGTGCCCCTTTTCTGCAGTGTAATTTGCACAGTTAGTGGGCCAGAAATATCACTTTTCAATCCGAGCCTGATCTCAAAGATCCGAGACTACGAGTGCGACCGTCATGACGAACTGAGTAAAATCCATATTAAGCTTGTTCAGATCTGACGGTCGGATCTTTCAGAAATCAGCGTTGAAGCCGGCGGGACCCGCGACTTAAGTCGCGGGTACAATGAACAGTAAACCCTATTTTCGGGTCCCTCTCGCGCCAACGTTGAGTCAATTCACTGTCCGGAAGCCGATCATAGCACTTCAATAGTGGATTTTAACGGTTTCGTCGTTTTGGACGCAATGGCGCTGACGGAATTTCCGTTTGACGACTCTAAGTCTCGAAAAACGTAAAAACTGTATTTCGGAGCTGTATTTTATGGACCGAAAATTTATCCGGACACAGTTTTGAAAAACAGAGATCACTACCTAATAGGATTCGTCGAGCCGGACGTCCTGGAGAAGTCCGTTTTTCGATCTGACGATCGAATCTTCTCGAAAAGAGTGAAATGCGTCAAAAATGCAAAAATTGCATAGAACCCCCTATGTTTGTTGCCTCGGAAAGCGTGCCACTGCATTGGAGAGGGACCTAAATGTGAGAGGGAGCTACTGTGAAGGACCAAACTCCAAATACCAAGTGTTGGTGGACCAAAATGCAAAGTGTGCCCTAATGCACTATTCAAATTCAAACCGAGCCTCTCTCTTTAAAATCCCGCAACCCAGGGTCCCCAGCCACCAGACCAGCAACAACCTCCCCTTCACCCTCACTTCCCGGATCCTCCCCGCGCCGGCCGCCGCCGCCTCCATTGCCGGAGAGGAAGATCAAAGGTTGTTTGATCTCGGGTTCTTGGAGAGGAGGGTGACCAAGGAGACTTTGAGGGATCAAGACCTGATCTGGAGGAATCCCCTGGGAAGCCTCGGTCGGGCTGTGGTGATCCGGCCCCCAGCCGCCGCCGCCGTGCGCCGCCGCAGCAACCTCTCTATTTTCTCAATTTTCCGACAAGGTGAGTGAGTGGTCTTCCTCTTTTCATTATGGCTTTTTGGCATGACCATCCCACTTCTGACGTCGAGACGACCCTCCGAGCGCAGGCTGGACGGCGACCGTCGCCCCGATCGCCGGCGGGGGACTCAGCCTGCCGGATTATCATTTTTGGACCGAACTCTTCGCGCCGCCACCATCCGGCCGGTGATCTCAAGATCAGCACCGTTGGGGAGCTTCTTCTCATCGATTGTAAACCCTCCACGAGGTCTGGCAGCGATCGGTTGAGGATCGGACCCGCGCGATCGTGCCCTAGAAGCGGGTTTTTCTCCACTAAATCCGACCGCCGCCGTCCGGCGCCGCCGCGGCCTCCCAGCGCAGGCCACCACTGCACCGGGCCTCGCAGTGGGGAGTGGGAGCCTTTGGTCCATCTTGCACCGGCCCGGAGCACGTCGGCCGGAAACCACCATTAGAGGCTTTGGAGCTTCACCGGAGCTCCGCCGCCGCGCGCCGCCGGCAACTCCAGACCCCCGGCAACCGTGCAGGTAGGTCCATTTCACCATTTAAAGAACAATGGTGGTGTTGCATGGCCCTCTTAACGTCGGGTTTGTCACCTCTGTAGTTGCACCCGATGTGGACTTAGGCTCGAGCTCCGCCCATCCCCGGCGCTCCGGCCTCCGGCCAACTGCACAGGTAAGATCCAGATATCTCTAGTAAGAACTCCATGATTTTATTTTGGCCAAAATAATCCCTACAGAACAGGTCCTTGATTGCACCCGAGCCACCCATTTCGGGCTCATCTCCGGCCGCCGCCGCCTCCGGCCGCCGCCGCTCGACCCAGATTGGACCAAGCCACCTCTGGGGACCTCCTCTAACCGGTGCTT
This sequence comes from Tillandsia fasciculata, assembly GCA_029168755.2. Taxonomy (NCBI): domain Eukaryota; kingdom Viridiplantae; phylum Streptophyta; class Magnoliopsida; order Poales; family Bromeliaceae; genus Tillandsia; species Tillandsia fasciculata. The sequence continues at coordinate 350,465 of CM054942.1, forward strand.
ACCTCTGGTGCAAAGCTGAACCCAAGTTGCTCCAAGAAAAGCCCAAGTCCGAGCCTTGGAGGAGCACCACCTTGCTCCGGCGACTCCTCCGGCCACCTCCGGCGCGCCTCAGGTGAGCACCGCACCCCTCTGTTCATGCTTAACACTAGGCTCATGTTAAATCTCAAAAAGAGCAAGTATATATTAAGTTATAACATTGTAGTAAATTGAGGGTTAAGTTTTCATGGGCCAACTTTGCCCTCGGGACCCGTGCCAGCCGATCTTGTGAGCACGGGCTCCGTCTCGACGTAACGGACGCGCTGGAACTTACGGCGTCATCGTTGGACTCCCGGATTGCAAGAACTGGTCGAAATAATGCTTCAAATAGGAGTATTTGTGCAACTTTAAGAAGTAATTATGGACCAAAGTTGTCTGCCGAGTTCGTGCTTCATCCTCACAGCGAGCACGGGTTTAGTTACATCGAGACCCATCTACTGGTACATACAGTTTAAGTTAAAACCCCTTGGATACTTATAAACAAGTCAAAACTTACTTAAATGCATGTAATTATGCGATTTCCCGTAAACCTAGGGGTCTAAATGCAAATGTAGCACCGTGACTGTCTTTAGACAGCATTTACGCACCACCTAGCCTTTTTGTAGGGGTTCCGATGGTCCTCGTTGACCGGGAATCGGATTTTGATCGATAAATCGACCGATTTGACCCGTTTAAGCTTTCCGTTAGTGTAGCGTCGTCGGGAAAGGGTTGTGTGAGTCTATTACTGACCAGATCTTCTGATACAGGGCCCAGTTGTTCAGCACCAGCCTCCCAGCAGCTGCGCGGGAGTTCGAGGATCTGCCGTCGTCCAGGTGGGTTATCTTCGAACCGGACCTCAGCTTTTTGGCCCTCTGGTTGCTTTAGTCCAGTCGGACCCCTGTTCTTGATTTCCCTACTGATTATATGATCTATCTTGACATATCATGATTTCCTTGTTTGACATCGACTCGATTAGACTTATACATGTGATTGTTTGTTCACGATCAGCCGATTATTACCCACATGATCCCTGATTATTCCTGACTGATCCTGATTGATTGATATATAGATTTGCATGATTAGATGACACCTGTTGATTACTGTCATTGAGATATTTCTTGATATACGTCGATATGCATGATTGATTGATCCTGATTGATAGATACTACTCGATAGGCATGATTGATTGATTCCGATGGATAGATACAGACAGATGATTCCCTGTTGGGATTTCGGTGTGTGCCGACTACTCGGTCACTAGACCGTGAGATTGATCATTATGACTTGCCATGCACTGCTGTACTTCACGAACCTGGCCGGGGTCGCTCCCCGTGGAGCTGGTTCTTTACCGGTAAAGTGGTCTGGTGATAGACCCGTGAGCCCCTTTTGCATCGAGACTGCTTGGCGTCTGTGACGTGCAGGGGGTTATGTCAGCGGATCGGGTGCGGATGAGTGGCTTTGCCTGAGGTCCTCTGAGACCAATATTGGCATATGATTGGGTACTTGGGTTTCTACCTTTGACGCATTACTCTTGTATTGTTGTTCAGTTTATTTCCAGTATGATCATCTGTAGACATGCTTTCATCATTTGCAGTTCTCTATATATGATTTTTGTAGACATCTCTTATTTTCTACATGTGTGATCTACAGTTCTTATGATTGTTATCACTGACATATCCTGATTTCTAGCATTTATTTACCTACTGTTCCTTATGTGGATTACCTGCCTATTTTAGTTGTATCTGTGGATTATTGTTGATTATCAGTAGACCTTATTGTTATTCCAGCTTTTCCTATTGATCTTTACTATCCGCAGATTTTAGTATCCAGTAGGTACGATTAGCTGATCCTCGGCTCGTCGTGCCCACTGGGATACATGTACAGTGTATCTCACACCCCCTGGGTGACCATTTTTCAGGTCCGTCGGGTGGGGAGATAGCGGGACGATCCAGTGAGCCTGTCACGATAGAGCTGTCCCCATGATTCTAGACAGAGATGATTCAGATCCTTGATGATTTACGCAGACTTTTTATTTTCCGCATTTTATTCCAATTCTATTTGATTTAGACATTCAAAATATTGATGTAATAACTGATTTGGAATTATTCCTGCTGACTAGATTAGTAGTTGTACTGAGATATCTGTTGCTGATTACTAGCCTAGCCGTGCCGTGCATATATAGGGGAGTATTTGTTCGCGGAATAGAGAGTTTCCTATATGTGTGGCGGTCTGTTACGCCTGTTTTGCAAACTCTGATTTAATCAAAAAAAAAAAAAAAAAAAATTCAGACTTGATTTTTAAACTCGGGGCGTGACACCAAATATACGGGAATTCTTGAATTTGGTCGCCTGACTTAATGAGTAAAATCGTGGGGTTCTCTGAAGTGCTAATCTTCTCATTCTCCAGTTACGCCTTTTGCAACCTCTGCTGCATCAGAACGACAACTTGCCGTAGAGCGAAACTGCTGGAGCGATCAAATTTCTCGATCTCAAATTTCGTCGACGTCTTAAACACCCAAACGAAATCCGGCTCCGATACCAGTTTGTTATGACAAAAGCAGAAAAGATCCAATTCGTTGGGTACGAAAATTCCAAAAAGAGAATCGAAAAAGAGAGAAGAAAAATAAAGCACACAATATTTACGTGGTTCGGCCACTGGCCTACGTCCACGGGCGAAGACGGAGCGGAGACTTCCATTATAATCAAAGTGGTGTACAAAATATGCCTCTCTCACAAAATCCTAATCCCAAAATACACCCACACTCCTTCTCATCTACCGCGCTAAATCAATGAAATAATGGTATATTTATAATAGTGGCTAAATCCTAATACAACTAGGAATACGAATCCACTAAGATTATGAATAATCTTAATAAGATTAGGCATAATCCAAACTTATCTTAATTGGATAAGCAAAACAAAATAGAATTAAAAAACCTAACGGTCTAGATTTCGAGACATATCTAATACTTTCGGTACACATCAAACAAATAACATGCATAATAAAACTTTGTAAGAAGATATCTGGAGAAATATTTGAAGATAGAAGCGTATCTCAATCACAATGACGATCAAGAAAATTAATGTTCTACTTCCAACAGGAACTGTATCTCAACAGGAAAATTAATCTTCTACTTCTAATTAATGTTCTACTTCCAACAGGAACTGTATCTCAACAGGAAAATTAATCTTCTACTTCCAATCGCCAGCTTGATGTTTGATGCATTACTCATGCTCGAAATGACGATCAAGAATTGCTGTATCAATCACCCTCTATTTAAGTTCAATATCTTCCTAGGAATTAGTGAATCAAAAATGATTATTTTCCGTAGAAAAAAAACCAAAAAAAGCAAGTCAATCTTTCAAACATTTTTCAAAAATAAAAAGCTAGCAAGAACACCAAAGACACAGTAACGCTCTAATAATTTTATATCGAATGAAAAAAAAAAAAAAATAATTGAGAATATAAAAAATTATATACATTATTAATAACAACTAGATTTAAATATTTTTAGTCGGTGGTTTAAGCCCAATAAGAGCGGAATAACAATCGAAAATATAAGAGCTAAGGGTTCATTTGGAAAATCTTCAAAACAGAGTTTTAGGACATTTTACCTTGTATTTTAAAAAGTGTTGTTTTTTTATTAGTTAGCCCATTTGCATGACCTAACAATGTAAAAAAAATACAGCGTATTATTTATGTTTCGGAGTATTTTTGAACAAAATAAAAATTAGCTTAGACTGACTAAAAAAATTTCTCCATTTCGCGTACGACTTCTTCTTCGCCCTCTTATGCATTTTACTATTTTTAAAAATTTAAATTTTAAATTTTAAATTAAAAATTTAACATTTTAAAATTAAAAATTTGAAATTTAAAATTAAAAAATAAAAAAAAATTAAATTTTAAAATTTGAAATTTAAAATTCTAAATTGTAAAATTAAAATTTATTATTTTAAATAATAAAATATTATATTTAAAACTTAAAATTAATAAAATTTTAAATTTTAAATTTCAATTTTAATATTTCACATTTAAAATTTAAAATTTTAAATTTCAAATTCAATTTTGAAAATTTTAAATTTGAAATTTAAATCCTAATTTTAAAATTTTAAAAAAATAATAAAAAATTATATTTTAAAATTTAAATTTTTGTGTTGAAAATTTAAATTTAAAATAAAGTTCTTTTTTTTAAGTTCACAATTCAAAAAGTAAAAAAAAAAATAGAGTAGTATTTTTACAGAGTATTGAATTTTTCAAAATATCAAATATATTGTAAAATAAAATCCTGTTTTACTTTTTAATAATTGCCAAACAGACTCTAAATGTTGTGTAGGCTCTTGAATCCATAAAAGTCACCTTTAGAATCTCGTATTGTCTGATAATTTTGATTTATGATATAAACAAAAAAAAAATCTATATCGGATTGAAAAAATATTCTGATTAAAAATATAAAAAAGATTTGAAACAAACAAATTATTATTGCTAGCGGGGCAACTCGATACATACGGCATAAAATATTTTCTGTTCTTGAGAGCAAACACTTCAAACTTTCTAATATGCTAAACATTTGAATGTTGCTTTAAGGAGTAGTGAAAGTTCAAGCATCAAACAAAAATGGTTTTAAAGTTCCCATCCTACCTAAGAAGCCCAACATGCACACCTTAATTATACCTCATCTCTTTGCACAGCATTTAACACTACTAGACATAGATAAGCATCTCCAGCTATCAAGATAAGAAAAGAATCTCTTTCCCTTGAACCCAATTCCACCACTCCTTTTTGTAATTATAATTATTATTATACCCACTATTTGTTGTTGTATTATTGTTGTTGTTGATTACTTTTTTGACTCATCTCTCTCTCTCTCTCTCTCTCTCTCTCTCTCTCTCTCTCTCTAAGAATTTCCTTTTTGACAAAAACACCTTTCTTATATACTTCCTATATAACTAGATTGTAGTGATGTTGGTGTGGACCCAAACACACTCATAGCCCCTCTTTTTGGAAGGAGATATTTTTCCTTTTTTTTTTTTTTTGGTTTGATTCAAAGTAAAAATTTATTGAGGACCCACCCTCAACTATATATAGTCTTTTTTGAAATAGCTAGGCCTCTAAAATTTACTTTTTTTTTGTTAATATTTTTTTTGCTTTCAATATTTTAGTTAAAATTATTAATTGAATAATATTGGTTAGTTGAGAAACTTTAAAATTTAAGAAACAACTAGGGCACTATTGGCCAGATGCTTAATACAAATTTTAATTTAATTGACCATAACTATTAAAAAAAAGTAAAAGTTAAAACAAAAAAAAACAAAAAAAAAAAAAGTTGGAAGTGGCACATTAAAAATCAGCAATAGTTGAGGGGATATCTAAATATTCTTTTTTTCTTATTTTTATTTTAATTTTTTTTAGGCTTGATAGTAACAGCAGTGGAGCAGAGCCACCATAACTGACACCCCCACCTTTGTATTAATCCTGGTGGTGTGCTGTGGACCAAATGTCTCTCTCTCTCTCTCTCTCTCTCTCTCTCTCTCTCTCTCTCTCTCTCTCTCTCTCTCTCTCTCTTTATTATTTTTGCATATTATAAAAAATATATTATTATTAATATGAAGAGAAACACTTTGTCTAGGTAAGAAGGTACCAAAAAAAAAAAAAAGAAAAAAAAAAAAGAGAAAAAAGAATATATTCTTAGATTTGAAAATTGTGGGTTATGTTACCAGTTACTTTTCATGAATTCAAGGATGTGGAAAACTGATAAGCATGTCAAATCAAAGATCTTTATACCTCATTTAATAATAGTTATTGCATGGTAACAATCAAATTACACCTTAATATAGTATGTTAATAAAAGAAAATTTGAAATATTTTTTTTTTTTTTTTGAGACAGCAAGATATCATTTTATTTGCTCTATTTATTCTTTAAAAAACAAATTCAGTTAAAAATATGAGCAATTAGATTTAGAACATAAAATTTTGGATATCAATAATTAAATTTTTAGTCAAGTGCGATAGATATGATTGATTAAAAAAACTGTATGGCTATTGATAGAAAAAAAAAAATTATTATTTATTTTTTATTCTTTGGATGCAAGGACTAAAAGGTAAATAAAAATTATTTTTTTTCTACCATCGATAGTATTCGAACTGAATTTTGTTAATATAATAGTAAAATCATTCTTCTTGTATGTTATACTTTTCCCCTTTTTTGGATCGAGAGACGTAGAGAGAGATAACAATAAACTGGAATTAAATCGGTAATATTCTAGTGTAAGGTATCTCGGTAAATTTGGGAGTTACTATGTTTGAGTGCCTCATAGGAAAAAAAATATCAATTGCAATAGAAATTTACCCATAATTTTTATGAAGAGAAAAAAAAAAAAAAACCTCAGAAATCAGGTGTATATATATATACACAATTATACTATTAATAGTAGCAAATTATTTATATTATTAGGTTTTTGACCTTTAGATGAAGAGATGTGCAGTTAGGATAATAGTGGGCCTCTAGTGTTTAGTAGGTGGTTGGAGAAATAGTATGATCCAAGGGGTGAGAAAATAATCAAAGCAGTAGATTTAATGACGAAAAACTTAGTAGCATCAAGTACTTGGTGCTATTGATCGAATAGTAGCCGAAGTGTGTGTATATATATATATATATATATAGTCCTATTACGTTTGTAAAAGTACCAAGCACTTAGTGCTTGTAAATTTTTCACCGTTAGATCTAATACTTTGACTAATTCCACCCTTTAGATCATGTTATTCCACCAATTACTCACTAAATATAGAGGTCCCACTATTATCTTAACCACACATCTTTTTATCAAAGGTTAAAATTTTACAAGTACCAATGACTTAATACTTTAAAAATCATAGAAGCTCAATTTTATATATATATATATATATATAGCACAGGCCTACTATACTCTTATTAGTATAAACCCTTTTGTACTCATAACTTTTTCACCCTTGGATGAAGGAATGTGCGGTTAAGATGATAGTGGTCCCCCTAGGGTTTACTAGGTTGTTGGGGAAATAGTAAAAATCTTAGGAACTATTATAATCCTAACCGTACATTCCTTCATCCAAGGGATGAAAACTTATGAGTACAAAAGAATTTTATTCATAAGAGTATAGTAGCCGGACCATATATATATATATATATATATATATATATAATTGAACTTCTATGATTTTAAAAGTATCAAGTCATTGGTGTTTATAGATTTTTAGTCTTTGAATGAAAGGATATGCAATTAGAATGATAATGAGCTCTTTAGGTTTAGTGGATGATTAGTGGAATAGAATGATCTAAGAGGTGAAATTTGTCAAAAAAAAAATAGATCTAACGGTAAAAAACTTACAAGCACACCAAGCCGAACTCATATATATATATATATATATATATATATATATATATATATATATATATATATATATATATATATATATATAGCATAGGGTTACTATATTCTTATGAGTACAAACCTCTTTGTACTTATAACTTTTTCGCTTTTAGATGAAGGGATGTACGGTTATGATGATAATGGTCCCCCTAGGATTTAGTAGGTTGTTGGTGAAATAGTATAAATCGTAAGAGATCACTATAATTCTAACTGCACATCCATTTATCCAAAGACCGAAAATTTATGAATATGAAAAAATTTTACTCATAAAAATATAATAATCAAACTATATATATATATATATATATATATATATATATATATATATATATATATATATATATATATATATGCTCAAGAGATTTGTGTTCAACATTTTTTTTTTAACATAAATCATTAGAGTAATCAATTGCTTTCACATTGTATTAGAGGAAGATATTGTAAGCTTAAACTATACTATATATATATATATATATATATATATATATATATATATATATATATATATATATATATGCTCAAGAGATTTGTGTTCAACATTTTTTTTTTTTAACATAAATCATTAGAGTAATATATCAATTGCTTTCACATAGTATTAGAGGAAGATATTGTAAGCTTAAACTATACTAAAAATTTGTGCATTTCGAAACAGTTCTTTTATTAATTACGTCCACTGTATCCCCGGATTGGCTAATTTTTATACCAAATTAAGTTATATTAATTTTGTGAAATCCCATTCTTATTTTTATTGTTTCTTTGATAATTACTAGGGCACCCACACCATACTAAGATTATTATCATTGTGAATCCATTAATTAATTAATAATAGCCATTATTATATATGTACCATACAAACTACACAAACAGTTGGTTTACTTGGGTATCTATTAAGATGCATGTGCAAGTCGGTACAAAAGCAAAATTTGTGACAATTTTGTGTACTTTGCACGGATCATAGGTGTGTTGGAACCACACTTGCTATTCAACTCACTACACTTGTTGCTTTTGAGGTTTACAAATAATAGAAACCAAATAGTAAGAACACACTAAGAATATAAGTACACAATTTCTGGAAGTGCTTTTTGATTCTTGTAGCTCAGTAGCTGCTTTTGAACGGCCGGTACACCTTGAGATCGGCGGTGACGCCCGCGATCGATCCGGCGGCCGCCGCCACCGAGATGATGAGGCACGCGAGGCTTAGCAATTGGAGGCACACCCACCGCGTGCTCCACTTCGGGATCTTCTTCTGGACAATGTACATTTCGACCGGAAAGTAGACCGTCAGTGGCCAGAACCCTAGCGCACCGAGGAAGCCGACGATGTCGTTGAAGAAAGGGAGTAGCATCGAGATCACGGTGGTGCACACCACGAAGGCCGTGCGCCATGTTAGTCGGAAGAAGTTGAGTTCGTAGTACCGATTGGACCCGAGTGGGACTCGAATGCCTTTCGTGATGTATGGGGACTTGGGCCAGGTCCGACATGCCCACTTCTCGACAAACGCAAAGAGTGGTTGGCAGTAGACCTGTGTTCGAGTATAAATGATTACGTAAGCTTAAGTATCAGAGTATGAGCTTCTGAGTTTATATGTGTTTAGAACACTGCTCTACCTGGTAGGCACCGACAAGGTGGATGACGATGGCGGCGTTGGCAATGTCAAGGAGCCAGTAAGGATTGTAAAAGCCGAAGCCAGTGAGGAGGTTTCCAGGGGCGTTGTTACCGAACGCAGCGTAGCCCATGCACCCGCACAACATGTAGAAGACGGTGGTCACCGCCACGCTTAGAAGCGTCGCCCGCTTCATCACTTTCTCCTCCGACGGCGGCGGGGCTTTTATAGTGTCCTAAAGATTCATCGCAGCAATTGCAAAATGTTACGGGTTGGAACAAGTTTAATTTGCGCATGAAAAAGGATCGATAGAGCAAAGTTCTAGTGTTTCGATTTGGGGGTGTACCTGAATCTCAATGAGGATCAAAGAGTAGGAATAAGCGAAGGCGATGTCGCCGAAGGCTTGGAGACTACGCCAGACTTTGTCGGTCGGGGTGACGACGCCGATGCTGATTCCGGTGAGGCTGCCTTTGAATCCTCCGTTACCTGTGGAAACCAAACATAAGTTTTATTCGAAAAGAGAAATACAAACACTATTTTCTACCAGCTTAAGCTTTTACGAAAAGTGATCGGTTTATCTTATCATAAGTTGTTGAGGGCTCACCGATAACTTGCACAATGCCGAGAGCGAGGCCGATGGAGGAGTAGGTGAAGGACATCACGGCGGCGACAATGGAGAGCCACCAAATCTGGTCGAAGTCGGGGATTTGCGAGAACACGATCTCGGCGACGCCAAACATAATCATGTAAGGATTGCTTGACATGAGGCAAGGGCTCTTCTTCCCTTTCTCATGAAAGCAATTAGACCTCTTAATTGCCCTATAATCAAAATACCAAACAGTAATTAAAAAAGTTAAAACCAATTTAAAAAACCAAAGGGGAAAAGGGGTCCTATTCTTGTGAAAATGAGTATTTGCGCACGAGCATCATAATATCACATATTTACAAGGGTATATATGCAAAAAAAAAAAAAAGTAAATTTATGTCTTGTGCTTACATCATGCTAATGGAAGCAGCAATGGTGTAGCCAATGGCAACTCCAAAGATGTTGGCATATTGAAGGACGCCACAAATTTTCACCTTGATCCCATCTGTTTTTTAAAATTTAAAAAACAAGTGTTTTAATAAATTTTTTGTGTTTATATATTATGGCATGAAACATATAAATTTATTATACGAACTTAGATTTGCGTTAACGGCGTCCATGTAGGTGTAGTTGCGTTTTCCGGTGGTGGGATCGCCAGCGCGGTAGCAGTCGGAGAGCAGGGCGGAGGTGTAGTACGTCACGAAGGAGAAGAGGAGCATGACGGCGGGGCCGGCAACCCACCCGAGCTGGGCAATTGCCCACGCCAGAGAAAGCACGCCGGACCCGATCACCGCAGTTATGATGTGCGCGCTTGCGGTCCACATAGTTCCTGAAAAATATTTTAACACAATTATTTTACAATTATTTTACCTCAAAGATCGATATAATAAAAAACGGTTTAGGAAATACTCTTTCCTGTTACAATAAGACAGAACTAATTATTTCAGGAATAAATATAAAGTACGGAACTAGTGTAAAAAAACGTTTGGGATGGTTCCAGAGATAAGAGATTTTGTGTTTAGTATGAAAATAAAAAATAAGAAGAATAAACAGTTTTAATTAAGATAAATTAATTTTTTACCTCAAACTTTATTATGTAATAATGAAGTGAGAGATGGTGTCTCAGTAGACGTGGAAAGGTATTTAAAAAAAAAGTAAGAGAGTGATTGGGAAGAGTGAGAACAGTAATTCTCACTCATTCTAGTTGTACCGGAACAAACTATACCGATTGATTCCTAATGTGTTTGAAAGAATAAGAGGAATATTCCTCCTATTTCCGATTTTATACCGAATCCAAACGGACCCTATAACGTCACGTGATAATATAATAGCCTCACATGTGAGACTTAGTCATTTTCGATCAATGATTTAAGCTCAACAAATTACAGTTGGTATCAGAATCGAACTTGATCAAAACGCCAAGAGGAGACAAAGCCCGGAATATATGTGCAGGGTTTAAATATTTTGAGCGGGAGATTTAAACTCAACGAGTTATTAGTAATAACGGTCTGAATTGTTATTATTTACCGGTTCTCTTGAGGCGCCCATCATCGTCGAAGCACTTCGAACCTCCCTGTGGGTTCCCGAGCTCTACGGCGGCAACATCCATGGGAGCAAGCTTTGCATGTTGGTAGAAATGTGTCGCCCCGCGCTCCCCCGTCTTTCAAAAAATACACAAAAGAAAAAAAAAAAAAAAAAAAAAAAAAGCAAAAATATGAGACATTTTTCTATTTATGAACTAAAAAACAGAGAATTATTAAACAAAAAATAACACCTCTTTTTTGTACAAGTGTGTGTGTACATGTGTGTGTGTATATATATATATATATATATATATATATATATATATATATATATTAGTTAGTTAGGTTTGTGTACTTTTAGTATGGAAATTTTCATTAATGGACGATTGGCTCCGTTAGATTTAATTTAAATTATTTAAAAAAATTTAAAAATAAATTTTATAATTTTTTAATAATATTTGCTTATTGATCGAAAGGATTCAAAATTAATAATTTTAATTGTCAGCTGTTTACAAATTTAACTATATAAAAATTACATATGTATTGGCTTCGTTAGGTACGGAGAGGAGAGAAACGTGCATGGGAAGAGATTGACTAGAGGTGTCAAAGTTGATTTTATTATCAACTCCTCTATTTTTGAACAGTATTTTTAATATTACATATGTTTTGTTGTCCGATTCATATCAAATAAATTAAAATATTAGTTAATAAAATTAAAAAAATTTATAATTTTGACAAATAATGTATTAAACACGTACATGAAACAACAATCGAATTGTCTCTGAAACTTAAGTTGATATAGAACAGTAATTTTAACACCCACCACTCTCCTTGGCCCCCATAAACTAGTAAAGCTACACATCATTGCTTTATATCTTCTTCACTCAAAAAGCCATAGGAGTGTATGATAATGTGAGATATTGGATAAGATTTTAACAGTAACTATGTTGGATTTGGTGTGTTGGGCTCTTACCATTACCACTCAACCCCCCTTCTTCTTCTTCTTCTTCTTCTTCTGAGGCTTGTAGGTAGAGAGAGAGAGAGAGAGAGAGAGAGAGAGAGAGAGATGGGTTTTAAGTTTGGTTTTGAGGGGATTTAAGGGCTGGGGTATTTATAGGAGGTGGTGGGGGTGTTGATGTGGGGATATTAAGAAATGGAAGGGTGTGATTGTTCGCACGTGTGAGTGATGTGAACCATCCTTGTTTGTTTGGGAATTAGAATTTGTTCTCTTCTGCATTACTTAAGACTCATGGCCTTGTTAAAACCTATATAGATATTTATAAGTGGCGCTATGGATACTTTAATTAGAATGCATTTTAAAATATAGCTAACTTGCCAGTTCTGTGTGTGTGTGTATATATATATATATATATATATATATATATATATATATATATATATGTTCACAGATGATTGATTGCATGTCAAACAGATTATATTAGTTTGATTAAAATATAAATTTTATGGTTCTATTGAAAAAAGTTTTTCACCATTAAATCTAATTTTTTGACTAATTCTATATTTTAGATCATACTATTTTATCAATCACCCACTAAATTTTAAAAGATTATTATTATCCTAACAGCATATTTTTATGTCAAAAAATTTTATATATATATATTTGTCTCGACCTTTTTGGACCACTAGTATTAGATGGCCCTCCAATACCAAATGAACTATCAGTTGTTGTTATATTTGAATTAATATGTCATATATAATAAATTTATTAATTAACTATATTTCAAATTTAGTGCGCACCTTTGAAACTTCTTTTAGTCCTATATTTTATTCCCCTTCCCCAAATCTCACTTACTTTAAGAAAAGTCATAGTAGGAATTTATAAGTTGGTGGTATATTTGGTGTTAATTTGTGAGAAATTCTAGAAAAATTATTACGGTTTAGATTAAATTTGGTGTTTGATATTGTCATATCTTTGGCACTAATTATTCATCTTAAAAGCTCGAGCTATTAGAAAGATACGATCAATTCACTTAATGCGTACAGACACGATGCCGATGGATCTTGATTGCGACTCGATTTAACCAGCCTTCCGTTACTTCGAACATGATTCGATATAATTTGGCCTTCTGGCACAGAATGAGAAGTTGACTTCTTTAAACCAACAATCCTCCTACCACTTTAAATATGATTTAACCTAATCTAATACAGGACAGAACACTGATCTCTTTAAGCTAACAACTACCACCATTGCTTAAAGAACAGATCATAAATTTGAGCGCTAATCGTGACACCCTATTTATCCTAACATCAAATAATGTGTGGGAGTGTGAAAACATTACATGTCATTAGCTCTCTAGTATTAATAACCAGGTTAAAGCATTTTGATTTAATAGTTTAGGCTCAAAGAGTTGTTAGTACTACTTGGCTAGGGTGTTTGTTACAATGATTATAAGAATTTATTAGAAAATATTAATTTTTAAAAGAAATGAAGATAATATTTATGTGCCTATCAAAACTTAAAAAATATCTAATATATTTTCGAAAGATCAAAATATTTTTATTAATTTATAAAAATATCTTCAAATATACTCCTAACCTTATAATTTACTAATAAAATTTGAGATTCAGAAAAATATTTTAAAAATAGAAGAGTAAATTTAAAAATTTTGCATAGTAATAAAGATTATATAAGCAAAAACCACAAAGAAAAAAAGTAGTTAGAAAATTTGGCTCCAAGAGATCACAGTCATATGCAAGACAACAAAGAATATATTGACATTTTAGGATAAAGAATATGATAACACTTAGCTTTATAACAATGGAAGGAAATAAATGTGTTTTTTTTCTTATTTTTTTAATTTCACTTGCTATCAGGAGTTGTAGCATTTTATCTACATAACACTTAGTTCTCATACTTTTCACTGGTGTAATATTTTGTCTCACATAGCAACTCAACTCATGGTGTAACACTATGCATGTCCCATATGGCACTTAGTTCTCATAGTGTAGTACTTTATCTCATATAGCACTTAGTTCTTACACTTTCGGCCGGTAAAATATTTTGTCGCACATATCACTTAATTCTCACACTTTGGGCTGGTATAACACTTTGTCTCACGTAGCGACTTAGTTCTCATAGTGTAGTACTTTATCTCATATAGCACTTAGTTCTTACACTTTCGGCCGGTAAAATATTTTGTCGCACATATCACTTGATTCTCACACTTTGGGCTGATATAACACTTTGTCTCACGTAGCGATCAACTCATGGTATAGCATTTTGTCCCACATAGTACTTATTTCGCACACTTCCGCCTGGTGTAGCACTTTGTCTTGCATAGCACTTAGTTCTCATACTTTTGGCTCATTTAGCATTTTGTCTCGCATAACACTTAGCTCTCACACTTTGTGAGACAAAACACTTAGCTCTCGCACTTTGCCTCACATAACACTTAGCTCTCACACTTGCAGCTACTATTCGTCTATAATACTAATTGGCACTTAGCTCTCGCATTTTGTTTCACATAGCACTTAGTTCTCATACTTTCGGCTGGTGTAACATTTTATCTCGCATAACTTAGCTCTCAATCTTTGTGAGACAAAGAACTTAGCTCTCGCACTTTGTCTCACATAGTACTTAGCTCTTATATTTTCGTCTGTTATTTGCCTATAATACTAATCGGCACTTAGCTCTCGTATTTTCTTTTACATAGAACTTAGCTCTCGCATTCGTCTCTAATATTAATTGTAACCATCCGACCCACTAATAATAATAACTTGTTGTGTCCAAAATCGATCACTAGCTCAAAATGCTTTTAGCGTACGTGATCTCATATATTTGTAATTAAAACTTCTTTCTCGTCTGATGTAAAATTATTAGAATGTTACATGAATAAAACGAAATACGAGTGAAATTTACATAGTAAAATGTTTAATTCGAAAGTATAGGAACCAACTAAGAATGTGATAAAAGCATGCAAGTGTTTCAAAAACTTATAGAAAAACATGACACACACCAAATGAATCAAGGAACAAATAAAGCAAAGAGAGAACAAAGCTAATCAAACACATTAAAAAACAAAACACTATTGTTAAGAAAATGATGGATTCATCAAACTCCTTTCCATATCCATCATTGTAATGGAAAAATTATTACTAATTGCTGTATAATAATATATATAATATATATATATACTCATAATATACTTTCCCTGTACAAATTTTCAACAACTATTTAAGAGAATTTAGATTGAAAAACTAATCTCATAAACACAAAATGCCTTGGAGATAAAGAGGAATATTTTGAAAGGATTGGAATGGCTTTTTTTTTTTTTTTTTTTTTTTTTTGTTCCCAATATATTATTATTTTTGTTGTTGTATATATAATATTATTATTGTTATTAGTATTATTATTTAGATGAGGGGTTGCTATTAATGCACGAATACATTCTACACGTGGCCGAAGGGGAAACGCTCAAAGTTGGTGATTACAAAAAGTAAGAATCAAATTAAGAGGAATAAATTGCACAATTATTAAAGCTTTACTTTGATTGATATTTATGTTTTTTTTTTTTTTTTTTTTTTTTATCATAGAGAAGGAAATTTAATGTGACACACTAAATTACTAATATGAAGAAATTGTGCTATAAAATATATATGATGGTCAAGTGAGTATTATTTGATAAATCTCAAGGTAAAATTTAAATTTTTTTTTGTAAATTTGTCATGTGAAATAGTTTGTATTTTTTCCCACATATGTGTAATGAATATGGGTTTAGAAAATCAAATATTTCAAAGTTTATGCCTCTTAATTTATGAACATAAGTAAAATAGGATAGTTTAGTAATTAAATATTAGGTTTTTTATATACAATAAAATATACAATAAAATATAATTTTGTTGCTTAAGTAGTAATATGTAACATGTATAATAAAAGATTCATTTGGTTGCATGTAATTGTAACTGTATACAGTTATAATTTATTATTTTGGTTTGATATATAATTTATTATTTTGATTTGATATATTTAAATTTAACTGTTATAGCTTGGAAAATGCTTCTTAAAACGTAGTATAGTAAAATTATGTTATAGCCGTAAAAATATAATTTTTTAAAGTATTTGACACACACAAAAAAGTACTTTTTTCTTTTTTTTTTTTTACTGTGCGTCTAAATAAATCCTAAATTGTTAAAGCAAATTATTAGAGAACGATGCCGTTAATATGTGAAATATTTAATTAGAAAAAAATAAATAATGCATAATTTAATGAAATAAAATTAAATAAAAATAAAAAAATGATGGTATATGAACTCAGTATTTTCTACTTTAATATCTTGTTAAATAATACAAAATAAATATTTATCTCCAAAAATCTAAAGTAGAGATATAAAAGTAGGGAGCTACAGAGAAAATATCTTAAATTGAAGGATGCTTTAACTTGTATGCCTCTTCCTACAATTAATTTTTTTTTAAATTTTTTTTTAATATCCAAATTATTCTTATAAAATTCAATCTCATTAGTAAATTCTAGAGGGTAAGAAAATGTTAAAAAAAAAAAAAAAAAAAAAAAAAAAAAAAAAAAAAAATGAAATCAATAAAAGTATTCTAGTCATCTAAGAATAAATTAGATATTAGCAAAATTTTGAAGGGTATATATTCTAAAAAATATTCCTCTTTTAGAGTATATATATATATATATATATGGAGGAAGAGTCCAAAAATGGATAAGACATATGGGCCCCATAGGTTTTGGGTTTTTGGGTTGGTTAACTAAGAGAATCACTTTTAAATTTTAATAAGATATCTAATTTAATATATATTTGATGATGTAATTTTTTTTAGGGAAATAATAGTAACAATAATAAACAGTAAATTGGAAATGCATCACCAGCAACATCAAACACACATCAAAACAAAAAATGGATGATAAGAGCACTTACTAAAAGAAAATGAAGAAACCTTTTTTGGTTAGAGCATATATGCAGAAGCAGTAGGAATCTCAATCAACACATCTTACACTCATATCAACTGCACACCTTTGATTTTTCACCCACCAGTTGTGCTTAATCCTTTATTTTAGCCCGCGCGCGACCATTTTTCGATGGATTTCGAAAGGGAACAAAAAAAAAAAAAAAATGGCTACAAATGATGATCCTAAGGTAAGTATTGAAGCTGTGGTTAACATTAAATGGTTGCTCAGAGAAGAATTGGTTGAGGACACATTAAAGCTATCATGTTGTTCTATGATTACAGTAAGAGGGGGGGGAAGAAAAAAAAAAAAATTAAAATCAGAATAAACATCACTTGTGTAATTTTGCGGCCCAGCGGATATTAGCTCGGCTGGTCAGAATTCGGAATGCCGGAGGTCTGAATGCTTGCTTTAGGTTGGATGTTTGCGTTCGTCTCATCGGTGTTTTTCTGAGACTTTTGTCGTTCCTTACCTTGCGCTTCTGCAGATTCGTGTTCCGGATTCCTCTTCGGCTTTTTACTCACATCGGCATTTCTGTTGCCCTCGTATTTCGATCCTTGATCGACGAGAGGGAGAGTAGGACTGGTGATCTTGCTGGTTGAAGTGAGAGGTTGGCTGGATGTGTTAGTCTTCTCGGGAGAAACAATGCCTTGACTGGTGTAATTGATGGCAGGCCTCTCTTGTAGAGCTCGCGCTTGGGCGGTCTGCGCGCTGTTTGCTAGCTTGGCTGCTGCAGCCAACCTTCTCCTCTTGAGCCTCTCCTCGTCGCGAACCTACATTACACGCCAGAAAGAGAACACCATCAAAGAGAGTATTGGACTAGAAACATTAATATTTGCACCGAAAACAAATTTAAAATGCGAATCTAAAGACAAATATTTCGCTACAAGTCCCAATTACTGTCAATAATGTAGTGTAAGCAGTTCCCTAGCAAAGAAATAAAAAAAGAAAAAGAAACCCTAAATGAAGAGGTTGCTAAGGTTCTATAGAAAAGGATGGCTTATGGATGATTGGGAATTAAGTTGTGGAGAATTTGCACTCTCCAAACTCAAAAAAAGAAGAAAAAATCAATGATTTCTGATGATACCGAAATGTGCATCTCTAGTTATGCACGCAGGAGCCACATATTTTACACAAAGAAGATAGGAACACAGAAATGGTTATAAGACAGACAATAGCACTTAGATCATGGGTTTGCCTGTCTAAACAGATATTGTTATCTATAGTTTACGTAAAAGAAAAGGAAGCCTTGGAATACAAGGATGGAGATCATAAGATCGAGTTATAAAACAATTTGGATGAGCTACAAAATCAGATATATCAATATGAAAAAACAAATTCATGTTTGAGAGCCCTACTGCTTATATAATTATTCCCTAATCAATGACCATAAATTGTTTTATCAAGGCAAAGGCAAATGACTCGCTACGTGATTTTGAATTTTGGCATCTTAGACTTCCTATATCATATCCATAAACCATTAGAGCTTCTTCTTATTAGTTGCAAAATAGATGAGAGTATCAGGACCTTATGTTGCCTGTATAACGCCCCTTTACGCTCCTTCGATCGGTAAATAGCATCTTTGATCCCGACGTTATCCATATAACCATGTGGCCACAACTCCGCCAGCTGGATCAGAAGCAAAAATATTTTATAAGCAAGCGAAATGTCCAATTGCTCAACTAGCCAGATAAAATAAGAAATGCAGTGTTTTCAAAATGAAACAAGATTCAAAAGAAGTCTTATTTTAAAATTCTAATGAAAATATGACGGGCAATGTAAATAAGTGCGTCAAACAATTTCCCACCGATTTGACGATATGGACGAAAAGAAAGAACCAAGAAATACCTCAACATATAGCTTCCTACTTAGAGGGCCCTTATCTTCATCCATACCCTGATAGGAAAAGAGGAAAGGTTCTTAATATTGATTAACAACTGACGATACAGTCAAAACAAGATTTAAGAGACAAGGTAGCAAAGGAAATACAAGCATTATCCAGATGAGAAATAAAAAGCTTCATGGTGCGCATAAAGATAGGACACGAATTCTGTCTAAATAGTTAAAGATTAACATAAGAAGCCGATTGTGCCATTTAATAGCTGACATCAGATTAACTTGAAGACTTAAAGTTAGAACTCTGCTGTGCGACTAACAGCCGAAAAAATAGTCGATATTAGAATAGTTTAGAATTCCAGCTGATTTGGATTTAACTAGATGGGGTTATATTAATTTATAGTCTTATCGAAACCAGAGTTAAATATGCAGATTATATTACAAATAAAACTGCACCATTTGTCATCTTATAGAGCATCATCATTAAAAAAAAAACACTTGATAAGGATGAATATAAAAGAATGGAGTTAAATGGGACACATCCCAATAGATTAAACTATTTCAATCATATCCAATGAAGGACAAATTTTTATCGGGGGCATAATTTTGTACCTCAACATACAAATCATATAGATCGCAGATCTTGTCTTCAAGTGCAGCATCCATGCTATGTCTTCCTTTTAAAGCCCTTCTTTCTTCATTACTGACAGCTCCTTGAAAATCATCTGTTGAACCATCTTGTTGTTCAGTCCCCTATAAAGGACAAACAGGCATTGAGAAAAATGAGAATTAAGTAAAATTATTCGCAAGCTTTTCAGACAAAATTAAACATGATGAAGCTACCTTTGATTTCATGGATGAAATACGTGCTTTAATCATTTCATAAACCTCCCTCTTTATTTGTTCGAATCTATCAGCCTTCTGCTGCTTTGCCGAAAGACCTAATTCAACCAGCTCTCTCATGTTTCTCTGTGACGGAATCAAATGGATCAATCTATCATACTTTCAGTTTCTGACAGTTAAAGCATGCCAAATCAATCTATAGTAATCGAGGAGCACTTTTCATTGATAACATTCTAACAAACTATGATTTCACAAAGCAAAAGCATAACAGCATAAATCTTCTGCATTAGACTTGCAACATCTAAAGACAAAATATTTAATACACAGAAATTTTTTTGAATGTAAAATAGATGGCATCATCAACATACCATACTTAATTTGCAAATATTGGAAAAGGTGAGGTTGCCCTCAATTCGATTACATGTGCTGCAAATTTTAGTTGAATATTGATCCTACGTTTACTAAGAACTTGAGGAACTATGTCGTTTTCCTGGAAAATTCTATTTAATACTTTCATTCAGGAACCATCTAGAAGCAGAGAAAATAATGCGCAGCGAAATAGCGAGTGGCATCCATCATGTGAAGGAACTTGAATATATAAAAGCATCTGCAAGATAAGTCTTGGTTGATATTCGAAAACAAAAATACTACCAAATGAGACATCCACACCTGTTAGCAATATTTAAAGTGGCACAGAAGTTAAAAAACAAAGAATAAGCTTCATATCTTGATTTATCTCTGCAAAAATTGAAGGCTACCATGCATCAAAAACAGAAATCATCATTTAAAAACTACCTTTAAAGTCTTCCGGTGGACTAAGTGACCAACAATGCCCATAAGACGGTCAATCAACTCATCTTCTGAAATTTTTCCTTTACCTGCCTGTGTCGATGAAAATTTTGTTATTCAAAGAATGGTAAGGCACACAAAAAAGTGTAGCTAAAGCAATTCATACAACAGAACACTGATAAGAGAAGATTGGCCAAAATAATTGAATAACTAACCACAATCTTTTTCATGGATAACACACATAAAATGTGAGGGCCATATACCATATCTTTCCGAAAGAAGTCAAGTGTTTGCATTGGTTGATATTGTACCATTAAATTACATTTCCGCCTAAAGCTTTATAAACAGTCAGGATTTTCATGTAGACCCCCTCAACTCAAAGGCTGCCGAAAATATGGACCTATGTGCTAAAAGAGGCATCAACTGAAATGTTCAGAAATACTTTTTTTGCCAATACTCATATTTTTGACACAAAGGCTTTGAAACAGAGGGCCTCCACACAAATATTTATTTGTAAGGGTTTAGGGGAAAATTGTAACTTTCAAGAGGAATAGGCACAAATATGGCTTTTCTTAGGGGCATAAGAAGCAAAGTAATTTTTGGAGGTATACACAAAAATGCATGTATTTTGAGGGGGGCTATATTCAAAAACTTCAAAAGTACTAGAGGCCATGAATGAGTTTCGCCAGTTTGAACATTAATGAGGTTGAAACACAATTACGCAATTATTTATTAATGAAGACGAAAAATGAAGTTGACCAGAAGAATACCGATAATCTTGCAACTTTGGCTAGCTTTAGTTTTACTTCTGGAGGCAACCTCCGTTTAACTCCTTGATATGCAGGGTCAGCACCCTGGACATCAAAACTTGGCGGTCTGACTGTAAGGAGAATTTCATTTTAAAAAGAAATCTGAAGTTAGGTCCCATAACATTCCACAAGGTGATCCTCAAATACAGTACAGCAATTTAGAAACTTACTTTCTGCAACTATCTTTTCGAGGTCACGAATTGCTCGTTCAAGTCTTGTACCTTTAGGTCTGATAGCTGCACCTTCTCTAACTCTTTTAGCTGTCGACTGCTACATAAGGCAAACCCAGGAAAAGAAGTATTAAACAAGAGAAAAACAAGTGGCACAGTTATTTATCCAGCTTAAGCACACAAGCGGCTAGAAACCAATTACTTTCAGGATGCTCAGAAACATAACTAACAGGCTCGATGTTACTACAAATTTTGAAAGGTCTATGTTAAATTGCTCTAAACAACTGCCAGGAAAAGAGACAGACCAAATCTTCTAATTCTGGAGTAACCTTTAATACACTTCTAAGTTGCACTTTAAAAAAATTCTAGAATATGTCTGAATCATTTTAACCTACTGCAAATACAAAGTCAACAAGTCACAAAGGACGTTCTTGCGCTAAGCTAGATTTTCCCAGAGCTAAAAAGACCAGCAAAAACAGGTATGAAATATCAAACAACCAATACTTAATTAGAATCTTTCAAACTCAACAATGGATGCTCACCGCTGCTTGCAGAGGGTGAGAACTACCAGAAATATTCCTGACAGCAAATTCACCAGATGCGGATTTTTCTTTGTATAGCAATTTTGTTTCTGCACCTTCATTTTCACCATTCAGCAACTTTCTGGATTGAAAATCAAGAAAGCATGAAACACCTTTGTCCGGATGGTCTGAATACATATGATTGTACGATTCACTTGCTCCTCTTGATTTTTCAGAAGCTCCAACATCCTTATTTTGTAATTTTGCATATGTTGGATTTTCCATGCTGCCGGCCAAATCGACAGACTTCTTTTTGTAGGCTGCTGTAGGGGCATTTTGTTTGTTGTCTATAAGCTTGCCGTCTTCATAATAATGTTCACCATAAGAATGCAGGTTCTTTCTCATATACAGTTCATTCCTTGCTGCAGTGTTCATCCGCTTGCGCCGTATTCTTACATGTTCACTAGGAACATGGTCATGGTCGTCGTGATGTGTTGAGTCTTTTCTTCTCCTCTTCCTTGGTGCCACAACAGGTGATGAGATAGGTTCGCTGATAAAATACATCAAGAGATGTATAAAGTTAATTCTTATAATTACCAAATATCTACTGTACATAACACACAAATAAGTCATCAATGAAGAAATTACATTACAAAAATTTGTAATTCAGTTTTGTATTGTCTAGTTCAAACAAAATTTATAAAGATTTTGATAGTATATAAAGTAATGGTTGAGGAAGGTAGAAGTTAGTTCGAAAATAAATCAGCCAAAATACAGATATAAGATGAGAAACTTGGTAGATGAACAACTCCTAACTGTAGGAATTAAAACAAAAAAAGTCATTGAGAAACTACCCACTTCACTAAAAAAGAGAACACAGATTATGCTACTAGTACTGGAATAAAAACACTTGGGAAGAATCTTACATCTGCTCCAACTTCCCTTTGTTAACAAAATAGCCATTGTGCTTTGTTACCAATTTGTCAACTTCAAAATATTCGTCCTGAAAACACAAACGAACCAATGACATGGAATAACTGTGTTGTATATTTACAATGTTGACAAAGAACAATAATATCATGAATAAACAAAAGAATTGTTTGCAGTACAGTATAGACAATTAAGATCATTTTTCCTGTAGAAAGATGGTTCAAATATAGATTAGGTACTCATCATCCGACTATTACGCAAACTATATCAGATAACATTCAACAAACGAATGCATAGCCTGCTAGGGATAGAAGAGCTAAATGTGAAAAAAGTAATAAAAGAATGTAGCATTATATTCCCGTGGCATCACTATTCTATAAGTAAAAACAATGTTATCTATGCTGGCTCAAAAATATCCCTTAAACAATTAGCACTTTGTGATCATGCTACCAGGTAACAAGTATTATCATGCTGAACCTTTTTGGATCTGGCACTTATGAACTAAAATGTGGTTGCACTTTGCTCTTAGTGTTATAAAAGGTTGCTAAGGACTCAACCATTTCTAGCCTTTACCATTTTAATCATATCATAAGCAAGTTATGTATGCCAATATTGAGAGAAACAACAGTTTTTCACAGTCATTCCAAGTCGAGAAGAATGTGAGGATGGTTTAAGGTTTTAGGTATCTTATTCTTTATTTTAACTTAGTAAACGTTTTTGGCTTGTTTACAATGGTCAGAAAGGCTTGTATGCTCAAGTATGAAACACAAAAAAAAAAAAAGTTACTATGAGAAAAAGATCTATAACACCAACCAATTCAACATCATCAATGAATGAATCCTCAGTATCATATTGATCATCAACAGGGGCATCATCAAGGTCTTCCTCGTCACTGCTGTGCTTTCCCTAAGTTCAAATAAACTTGGAGTCAGCAGAGTATGTTTGAACACAACTGGCAAGAAACAACAGAATCGAAGTTCAACATTTGTTCTTTCGAAAAATACTACGTACTAAAACTTCTTAACACACTTTTTACCATGTAAAGTCGTTCAATTTTCTCAATAACTGCACTAAATCGGTTCGTTGGTGGTTCCTTTTCCGTTAGGTCATCTTCAGCAGGTTTAATCTGAAAAGTCAATACAAGAATATCAATTTAGCACGTCTCTCATTGGATCTTCAGGGTAAAAGCTTAACACAGGACAAATAAGCATAAGTTCATAAAAAATTAAAAAAATAAATTAATTTCTAGAACACAAGGCCTGTCAAGAACATCAAACTATTTTTCTCTAGCTGGAGAGACAATCTTCTTTCGCCCAATTTAACACAAAAAAGCAGTTCAACGATTGAAAATCAAGCGTAGCCATTAAAACATTGTAAATACTTCATCAAATAACTATTGCAAAGTCCAATCTCTATCAATATAAATTCCAGATAACCTTCATCCTATCAATAATTTGCAGTAGCTCGACTAGTTAAACCTAGTCTTTTGTCCTTTGTCCAGTGTAGACTTAGAAACTATCATGTAGGGACGAGAATCAAGGATTCTGATGCTGCTAAGCCCAGCTGTGTGGATGAATCAACAGATCAAAGAAGTCCATGCCAACAGAGCCGAGCGTCAGCATGTATAGTGCAACAGAACATAATGTACAAATGGCGATCTGGCATGAGGACGTGCAGCAGCAAGTAAATCCATAATAAGGATGACTATTAACAATACACAAAAGCACGCAAAATTTAAAATTCCCATCATCCCTTGCAGTTACTCTAAATGGTTATCATTCCACTGTTAATCTCCACGTTAACACATCTCCACACTCTTCATGGAGACCATGATTTACCCTAATTCCGCTCCAGTCATTCACTAGAATCCACATTGGAGTTTATTCACGCTTGTAAAACTCCTCCATGATTCCCAGCAGCAGAACTAAACGAGTGTAAAGTATTTTAGAGAAAATAAGAGCTATAAAATTGCTTTATACTCTACAATTCTGCGATATGCTCAACCATAAATTTCTCCGTCTCATCAATTCAACTATCTCTTCTCAATAGATATTCATACTACCATCGAAATTCATAACAATGAACTGAAATTTGAGCAGCATACGATGAAATTTCACATCAAGTAATCTCATTTAAGGGGGCCTAATTCCAATGAACCAAACACAAAACTTGAGCAACATTAAAAACGCACAGTAATAAACACTACCGATCCAGAAGCACCGGGCTGCGCTGCGAGCACCGGGTCAGCTCCCCCGGGCTGCGGGGGCCCGGCCGCATGTCCGGCCTCCTTGAGGAGCTTCTTCCACGAGACGATGGTGGTCTCCCCGGGCCGCAACTCCACCTCGAACCACAGCCTCCCGCCCTCCTCCTCCGGCGCCGGCACCGCCGCCGCCGCCGCCGCCTCGGCGTGCTCCCGCTCCGGGGGGTTCGAGGAAGAAGAAGGCTCCGTCGGCGGAGGAACAGTGGAATGAGCGGGCGAAACCCTAGCGGCGGGGTTCTTATCCTCTTCCATGGTTAGGGGTGGCGAGTGGGGGAATTCCGGACCTAGGGCATCCGAGATCGGGCAAGGGAGAGGGCTAGGGTTAGGGTTTGCGGGGGGGGGGGGGGGGGGGGAGGTCGATCGGGGAAGACGAAGGGTTTCGCGATTAGGAAGGCGAGATAGAGAGAGAGAGAGAGAGAGAGAGAGAGAGAATTCCCTGTTTCTCTCTCTAGCTCTACTTTCTCTTTCTATCTCTTCTTTCTCTCTCTTCGGTTGCGCGGGACAGATGCCGGGGACTTAACCGCCGTACGTCATACGACTCGTACCCCTACTAGTAGTAAACCCACCGTATTAGTTCCGATTTCGTAAAATTACATAGAAGCCCCTCTACTATATATCCTCCCAAAAACACCCCTCCCCCTCTCTCTCTCTCCATCCACAACTTTGTTTTTTATTTTTTTTTGTTTAAATTTTAAAATTGATATAAATTTTATATTTATTCCTTCAAAAAAATCTAAATTATTTGTATATATCTCTACCAAACTGTTTATTTTTTAATAACTAAAATATTAACAAAAATTTTAATAAGTATAATATTTGAAAAGATAATAAATAAATTTAAGATATATTTATAGTGAGATGTACGAAATTAATCATAAAATTCTAAATTTTATTAGCCTTTTATTAATTTTGATAGAATTTCACCCGATTTAATAATTATTTAAAATAAATTTAGTGATTTTATTAGCTTTTTTAGCTACCAAAAATATTGATCCTGCATCAATGTTTTTTCATTTTAAGAAACAAAGTCATTAAATTGAGACCACATACTCTGCGATTTATCTTTGGATTTTATGAATTTATTTAATCAAAATTCAAAAATTTCTCACTAGGTAGAATTAAATTTAAATTTAGTAAAAAATTTATGCTTTCACTTTACCACAAATCCTAATGGAATTTGAAGCATATAGTGAAATATTTTTTTTTTTTTTTGACAAAACTAAGTTTTTTCTTATGTACCATTATTTCTCCGAGTTGTACTCTAATTAATGAATATTGAGTAAAAATTTTGAAAAATACAGTAAATGATTTTGTATTTTTCGAATCCGCGATCGATTTCATTAGACTTTATTTATGCTATCGAAAATATCTAAAAATCAAATTTAATTAATTTTCGATATCATCCACATATCAAATAAATAAATAGTCTAAAAATAAACAGTTAAAAATAAAAATCTCATAAAAAATAAAATTAAAATACTTAAATTTTAAATCGAAAGTTTTGATCTTACTCTTTATGTACAATAAGTAGAATTTTTTATTAAAGTTTCACGTTATTTGAATTATTCTATATTGTTCAACTTACAAACTTATGCACATTGACCATTAAAATTGTTATTTTTAAAATCCTTTGATCACTTACTAAATAATATCGAAAAAATATAAAATTTAATTTTTAAATATTTTTAATAGCATAAATTTAAGTCTAACGAAATCGATTGTGAAATTAAAATAACTGATAGTATAGTAGCGGAACTCTTTTATATATATATATATATATATATATATATATATATATATATATATATATATATATATATATATATATATATATATATTCTGTAAATAATAAAAATTTATATTTTATTTTATAATATAAATAATATTTTTATTGACCACTTTACAAGGTAATGTACGAGGATCACATTATTAGAGATGAACAGTTGACTGAGCTATCGAACAGTTTAGGATAGTAACCACTTAACTGTTCTATCTTAAAATATTAAAGAGCAAAGCTGAAGAAATAAGTTACCTAATAATAATAATAATAATAACTTGATTTGGTATGAAAATTTTGCTTATTTTGTAGAAATTAGGAGTTCATCACAAGGCTTTGGCATAAAGAATAATATATATCACCTACCAAAGTAATTTATCTGATTTCAAATAAAATTATAATAATTATATTATCAGATTCTTTATATGTACTAAAGCTTCATTTGGAATTGCGTTACGTGAGATAAATTGGTTATAATATATTTGTTAATAGATATAATATCACATTTTTTATCTACTAAATCTATACTTGGAATTGCAGGAAGATTGATATATTTTTAACTATCCTACTACTGTTTTTTAACTATAAAAGTAATATTTTTTAAAAAAATATATGTGATAAATTAAAATTTTAAAATTTTTACATAAAATTTTAAATTTTAAATTTTTAAATTTTAAAACTAAAATTTAAATTTAAAATTTAAAATGTTTATATCTTAAATCTTAACTTTTAAAAACCAGAATTTAAATTTAAAATTTAAAATTTTTATATCTTAAATCTTAACTTTTAAATTAAAATTTAAAATTTTAATTTTTCAAACCCGGTGAATTATTCACCTCGTTCAATTTATTCCACCTCACCGCCGAGCCCATCCGCGTGGCACATATGGTACAGATATAGGACCAATTTTATAAATTACAATTTTGTAGAATCATTTTCAAAATAAAAAAAAATTTAGGGGGCTAATTGCAAAAAAATGACTAACTCTTTCTTATATTAGCATTTGTGGCCAAGTATGTAGCTAGAGGGACCAACCTGCTAATTGTGACGAATCGTTTGGCTAGTGGGCCCTACTAAGGTAGGGAGCCTTTTTAGCCCTGCTAGAGAATGTTTTTTTTTTTGGAGCAGAGCATTGGGAGAACCACTGCGTTCCTAACAATTCTCTGTTGTAGAAATTAAAGTCACTAAATTGAAACTTGTGATTTTACAAAAAAACGTTAAGATTATTTTATTTGGAGATTACTGCAGCAGAAATTATATATATATATAAGCATTAAATCTGAGTTCTGCATCATACAACCTTGGAGAATTAGGAATAAAACCCCTGACAAAATTCCTTTATCCAAATGGATACAACAGCACAAAATACCTTTATCCAGCGACTAAGTTTGTGCAGTAGTTGTGAGCAGTTACATTACAATAAGATATGATGATGATGATAATCTCCTACTCTCTCAGATCATATAGATACAATCAGGTATCTCATCAAAAGATCTTAAAATGGCGCACAACTGAAACAGAGATAAACAATCACCTGAGCATGTCTCCGGCGTCGTCGAAGCAATGCCCGCTGAGCGCCGGCGAGGCTGCGAACGTATCCGCTCCGTTGCCGCCGTACCCCATCCAGTGAAACCCCAGCGGCGTGGGCCGGTCCGGAATCTCCGGCAGCTCGACGTCCCCCTCCAGCATCCGCAGCGCGTCGGCGATCGTCGGCCGCAGCGCCACCATCACGTGCGCGCACAGGATCCCCACCAGCACGAACCTCACCATGATCCCCTTGGGATTCTCCGCGCCGCCGCCGACGGCCAATAGCGGCGGGTCGAGCGCCTCCTCGGGGTGGCCGGCGCTGACGAGGGACCAGGCCCAGTCGGTGACGAGCACGGCGCTCCCGGGCACGGCCATGTCGAGCGCGCGGCGGCCGGTCATTACCTCGAGCAGGAGGACGCCGAAGCTGTAGACGTCGCTCTTCTCGGTGAGCTGGCCGTAGAGCGCGTACTCGGGGGCAAGGTAGCCGCGCGTGCCGGCGACGCGCGTGGTGAGGTGGGACTCGCCCTCGCGGCTCCGGCGGGCGAGGCCGAAGTCGGCGACGCGCGCGCGCATCTCGCGGTCGAGCAGGATGTTGGTGGCTTTGATGTCCCTGTGGTAGATCGCGGGCTTCACGCCGTAGTGCAAGTACGCGAGCCCCTTCGCAACGTCGAGGATGATGCTCTTCCGCTCCGGCCAAGTTAGGGTTTTTAGGGTGGGACGCGAGGGGGGGAAGATGTGTTGGTCGAGGGAGCCGTTGGGCATGAAGTCGTAGACGAGGAAGAGGTCGCCGTGGGCGATGCAGTAGCCGCGGAGGGGAACGAGGTTGCGGTGGCGGAGGTTGCTGATGATCTCGACCTCGTTGCGGAACTCGTCGTCTCCGGCGACGGCGAAGCCGGAGCCGGACCCGTCGTCGAGGTGGGGGGGGTCGAGCACCTTCTTCACGGCGACGAGGGACCCGTCGGGGAGGGCGCCCCGGTACACCACGCCGAAGCCGCCGCGGCCGACGAGGTTGCGCGAGGAGAAGCGGTCCGTGGCCCTCTCCAGGTCCTTGATGTCGAACGCGATCGATCCCGTGTTGGGGCGCGGGTGCGGCGAGATCGGGTCGGCGTCGTTCGCCAGGGTTTTGCTGCTGCTGCTGCTGCTCTTATTCTTCCTCCTGCGGGATCGCCAGAGGAGGAGGCCGAGGGCGGAGGCGGCTAGGGCTAGGGCGAGGGCGGCGGCGGAGGCGGAGATCGCGGCGACCGTGGCGGCGGAGCGGGATCGGGGGTTCGCGGAGGAGGGGGAGGAGAGGGCGACGCCGAAGGTGCAGTTGGCGGTGGTGGGGTAGAGGGGGCCGCGGGCGTTGACGACCCCGGCGGCGTAGAGCACGGCGAAGTGGAAGCAATTGGTGGCGTGGGAGGTGTTCCCGTCGAGGGCGGTGAGGACGGAGGAGACCTCGATCCCGGCGTAGAAGCACGGGGTGCAGCTGGTGAGGGAGCCGATGTCGCCGCCGCACGCCTCCGCGAGATCCTTCGAGGCGGCGGCGCCGTCGGCGGAGGAATTGAGCGCGGCGGACCAGTCGGAAGTGTTGACGATCCCGGCGCAGTAGTCGGGGGAGGAGACGTAGTAGAGCGGGGAGGGGAAGCAGGAGGGAACGAGGGAAGGGGAGAGGGAGAGGGGCGTGGAGGCGATGCGGTCGCCGAGGACGGAGAGGCACGCGGCGGAGGAGGCGGCGGTGGGGAGGTTGAAGAGTCCGGTGGTGCGGAGGCGCTCTGCGATGGCGATGCCGAAGACGGAGAGGAGGGTGAAGCAGCACGCGCTGAGGTTGTGTGCTGAGGCGGCGGGCTCGCAGGGGGAGGGGTCCCATGGGAAGGTCGATACGTAGCTCATATTCATGGGGCACTCGGAATCCGTTGTTCTCTGCCCCGGCGCCGGCGCCGGCGAGGGCGAGGTGGGATGGGAGAGGAGGAGGAAGGAGAGGAGGAGGAGGAGCGCCATTAATGGCGGCTTGAGCATTGTCAATTGCGAAGTAGAGAGAGAGAGAGAGAGAGAGAGAGAGAGAGAGAGAGAGAGAGAGAGCGCGCGCTTAGAAGGGTCAAAGTGAGGCGGCGGAGATGGGTAGGGTGGAAGGGGAGAGAGATTGCGTGATTGGAACCGACAAAAAGATGAGAGAAAGAGATAGAGAAGAGGAGCGAACAAAAAAGTCAAAATGTGCTGAGACCACCAAGTGAGCAACTATTGGTGAGCTTACTTGCCTAGACCGTGCTCACCACGCCAGCCGTAGACCCTTTATAAGAAAGCTCTCTCATAACAGGTACGCAAAAAAAAATAAAAAAAATAAAAAAAATAAAAAAAAAACATAATTATAAATTATAGATTAAAAACGTATAGAACATACTTATACACACCATTTATAAGAGATTCTACTGAGTGGTTATAAGTGGATTGGACTTGTCCAATGAACTGCTTGGACTACTCATGAATTATTATAATTATTATGATCGATTCACCAACTTCAAATAGATTCTATCTTAAAAAAAAATAAAAATAATAAAAATAAAATGTATTCGTACACTCTTTTGATAAAAACTATTTAAAATAAAATTGATATTTTATTATTATTATTATAGTTTTTATCAACTATTTCTAAAATAAGTGGCAAAGAACTTGGTGATTGATATTCGAGATCCGAATTTAAAATCTAGCTGCTTTACATTAAGTTTATTTTAAAAATCATCACAAATATGAAGCCTTATAAATCCAAAAGGTGATTTTTAAAAAAATAAATTTGGAAGACTTTTTGTGAAAAATATTTTCTATATTGTTTCTTCTTTTCACCTTTTTATAAGTTATAATATAATTTAAAAGATAAAATTAGTCAAAAAAATAGCTTTAACTGTAAAAAAAATTTATAAGCACTAAATACTTGGTACTTTTAAAAATATCATAACCGTACTCTCTCTCTCTCTATATATAGAGTTCTATCGATAGCATCAAATAATTTGTGCTACTAAATTTTCAGTTCTTGGATAAAAAAATGTGCGGTTGGAATTATAATGACTCCTAAAATTTTTACTATTCAACCAACCACCCAGTAAATCTTAAGAATCACTACCATTCTAACCGTACATCTCTTAATCCAAGAGCTAAAAAATTAGTAGCACTAATAATTTGGTGCTATCGATAATATTCCGACCTAGTTATATATATATATTTATATATATATATATATATGCATGCTGAGGTGTGATCTAGAGGTCTAGTGTAAGGATCCTCTTGTCACTTGTGGGTTTAATTGTGCATTATTTAATGGTGCTGGGTCATCTAACATTTCAACTTGTAATTATCTAATCAAACTGCACAATAAGGCCCCATTTTTTTTTTTTTTTCCAACACTGGGACAAATAAAAAATTATTCCCTACACCATGTGCATGTTTATATTTAAAAATCAAAATAAAAAGATACTAACAACTAAATTTGCAATATAAATTGAAATACGAGATAAAATAAAAAATCTCTTCAATAAAAGTGTATGATGTTAATTTAAAAATTTATCAGTACAAACATATTTTTTTTATACGATATTGTGAATAATTAATTTGATTTGATCAGATTTAATAAATTTTATATGACTGAGACACAAAAAATAACAAAATTAATATAATTTTATTAATAAATTCGTACACAATCAAACACATGCACAAATGGAAAAAAAAATATATGTGTAAAATTTTTCCACCTTTACCTAACTTATTCTAGGTCTTAGTAAAAGGATGTGGCTGTGCACCTTAGATGCCAATGCAATACTTTTCCAGGTAAAATTTATAATTTTTCTAAAGTATGATATCATTTTGTATATAATATGAAATTTTAGTCGCCTACTAATTTAAAATATGTAGCTCATTGAATTAATGAAGACTTAAAAGGCCGTTTGGTTGTACGATTTTACAACTGTACTGTAGCAGCGCAAATATATATGATTTTAACTTTTGTGTTTGGTCTAGTGTACGTAGTTGAGTCCAACTATTATAGTTACAGTGAGCTCTGCTACCTCTACATCCAAAATTAGGTGTAGATTTTACATCCCACCCATCCAAGGATGAGTGCTTTTTTATTCATCACTTCAAAGTGATGGGTGAAATTTACCCCACCCTAGAATGGGTGGAGTGTAAGATGTAAATCCAAAATTAGATGTACAGTTAGCATTTATCATTGTTATAACTATATAAAAAATTTATTATTATTTATAATAAATTATTTTTATATTAAATTTATAAAAAAAATTTCACTATTTTTAATTATTTTATAAAATTAATTAAATATAATTTCAGTTATCTTTTAGAATAACAACATTACAAGCCAAACATAATTATACCTTTATTTTTAATTATTTTAAAATAATAAATTTTTTAAAAAATATAATTTTATTTTTGAATATTCATTGTTCTCGAACCAAACGAAATCTTAAATGTTTGCTTCTTCTTTGCCAAGGGAGTAGTAAACTACGGACTAGGACATATACATCTCATTTGGGATATATATTTTACGCCTTAATTTATTCTAGAATGTGTATTTATTCAGTCGTCATTTTAAAGTGGTCAGTAAAATTTATTCTATCATAAAATAAGTAGGTTGTAAGATGTACAAAAAGCATTAACTTTATATTTATATAACTTTTCTCAGTTCCCTATGGAAGCCACAAAAACCTTCCTTAAATCCCTCTTCTATATGCACAAATCTCGTTTCATGTATTAAAAGAGAAAGAAAATCCACATTTTTGCATCTGGGTCCTTTTCATTTTGGTTTTTTTAACCTTGTCCTCATTATTTTCTCATCAATTTTTTTTTTCTTCTATTTCCTCCACTCACCCAATCCTTGTTCTCCCCACTTCCCCCAATCTCCCCACAATCTCTCTCAATTCACCCACAAATTTCTCCCTTTCTAAGATTTTTGCTTTTGCTTTAGATGATTTGTGGGGTTTTGGGGCCTTGTTTGAAACCCTAGGAGGTGAAAAAGAAGCAAATTTAGGGTTTTTAGGAGAATGTTTGGGGAGAGGAAGAGCTATGGTGGATTGAATCCGGAGGATTCGGGGCAGGATCCTTGGATCACTTACAAGAGGAAGAAATGCGCAAATCCGAGCTCCGATTCCGGCGGCGTAAGTAAAATTTCCTGTGGTGAAAGAAATGCGCAGGAGCTTTTGATCACTTACAAGAGGAAGAGATGCGCAAATCCGGACTCCAATTCCGGTGGTGTGAGTGAAATCTCCTCTTTTTTACATTTACTTGCAGTAAAGATCAAAACTTTGCTAGTTGTTGATAAGAATTTTGTCGGAATCATCTGATCAAATGTTGCAGAATAGTGTTGATGTATCTTTTCATGTTTAGTGTTAGAGAGTAACTGGAATGGAGAGAGGTTTGTTCTTGGGTCGACATTTTGATTTTCCCGGTAATTATCAGTAAATGTTTTTCAGTGTCCAAAAAATAGTATGGATATATCAAGGATTGTCGTGGTACTGGCACGGCAAATGCCGGTGAGCATTGGCATGGTATGGCACGGCAGTAGCGCACAAGTAGCATACGGGCACGCATTGGCACGGATTTTTTATATCGAAATTTCGTTAAAAAATAACATTTTAGAGTGTATTATTAGTGTTTCTAATGGCTATAAAAAAGGGTCAAATGGCATATCTTGCACAAGTTAGTATTATGTAGTACAAGCATGAAAACAAAATTTGAGGTTACAAGTGGGTAAATATCATCGCAAGACATCAATTTGGGTAAATTCACTAGATCTAAAATGGTAAAAATGAATATATTAGGGAAGATCTTCAACTTTGTATTTTTAAACTAAAATTTAGTTGCATTATGCAATGAAACTCTTTAATTTCACCAAATGTTAGAAAAAAAAACCTTTTTAAGCCTTTTCATATAAAAAAAAACTCCAAAAAGGCCTTGAAAAACTCAAAAAAAAAAAAAAAAAAAAAATCAATACGGTATCGGCACGACCACAGGTCACGTGCTGCATAGCCCAGCACGGTATGGCATGTTGGGCACAGGGCTGCATAGGCAATCCTTCTCGGGATATACACAAAGAAAGTCATAGACCGTCGTGGATTGTCGAAGAAGTGGTTTTGATTCAGCTAAGTTGTTTTTGCTTCGTACATGGTGGATAATTTAACAATTCTTGCAATCCATCCTAGTAAAAAGCTAGCAACTAAAAAGTGCTTGTTAATTTGGATTAAAGATTATTTGCGAATCAAACAGCAGCTTTGTATTTTCATACTCGCATACTGGGAGAATAAACGGTGGAACCAATGGTCGGCCATGCTTATTGTTCTTGTCGGCATGGAAACGTACCGTGCCGTGCCACGCTGACCCCAGCTAACAGCTGATGTGCATGGTACGGCATCCTAGTATTGAAGCTCCTATGCTATTTACTGTCGTGGGCGACACGTGCCCTCCATCTGCCAGCATTTTTCTCTCATGATGTCATGAAAAATGTAAAACTTTTAAGTATGGATGTGATTGTGTTAAGCTCCTTAAGTAGGGATGAGTCTCAACATTCTGTATGCATCTATAGGTTTCTGTTTACAGTTCAATCAAAAAGGGATGCAGAGATATTGGGTGGGAGCATGGAACGATGGTTGATGGAAACAGTAATCATTGGATGTGCAACTGGTGCGGTTTGGTTAGATATGGAGGAGGCGTGTGTAGACTTAAGAGACATGTTGCTAAGTGTCTAAGTGCTCCAGATGATGTTTCTAAAGCAATGAAGAATTATATGATGATAAAGCGAGAAAGAAAACCAAGAAGATCAGCTACTTCTGATGGTACAAAGAATGCAAAGTCGAGTTGCTCTGATTACATGTTTGTTGATAAGGATGGACCACTTGTCGACTCAACGAAGGAGGTGGAAAGTCACAGGCAACTTTCCGAGAAAGCATCTGAACAATCGAGGATCTATCCTTATAAATCAAAGAGTTCTACACAACGACCACAGGCAACCACCCATCTATATGAAAATTCCGTGGCTAAGGTACTTATGTCAAATTTGTTTATACACAGAATGTGCATGTCATTAAACTTTCTCGAAAGTCGTAGACTGTTGTGAAGTGTCATAAAAGTGATTTTGATTCAGGTAAGTTGTATTTGCTTTATAAATGGTGGATAATTTAACAATTCTTGCAATCCATCCTAGTAAAAAGCTAGCAACTAAAAGTGCTTGCTGATTTGGATTAAAGATTATTTGCAAATCAAGCAGCAGCTTTGTATTTTCATACTCACATCCTGGGAGAGTAAATGGCGGAATCAAGGGTCGGCCATGCTTATTGTTCCTGTCGGCATGGAAGCGTACCGTGCCGTGCCATGCTGACCCCAGCTAACAGTCGATGTGCACGGTACGGCATCCTAGTATTGAAGCTCCTATGCTATTTAGTGTCTTGGGCGACACGTGCCCTCCATCTACCGACATTTTTCTCTCATGATGTCATGAAAAATGTAAAACTTTAATATGGATGTGATTGTGTTAAGCTCCTTGAGTAGGGATGGGTCTCAGCATTCTGTATGCATCTGTAGGTTGCTATTAACAGTTCAATCAAAAGGAGACACAAAGATATTGGGTGGGATCATGGAATGATGGTTGATGGAAACAGTAATTATTGGATGTGCAACTGGTGTGGTTTGGTGAGTTATGGAGGTGGTGTCTCTAGACTTAGGCAACATCTTGTTGTTCAGTGTCCATGTCTTCCGAATGAAGTTCGTAAAGCAGTAAAGAACTATATGATGATGAAGCGAGAAAGAAAATTGAGAAGATCAGCTGCTTCTGATGGTACAAATAATGCGAAGTCGAGGTGCTCTGATGACATGCTTGTTGATAAGGATGGGCCACTTGTCAACTCAAAGAAGGAGGTGGGAAGTCGCAGTCAACTTTTTGAGAAAGCATCTGAACAATCGAGGATTCATCGTTATCAATCAAAGAGTTCTACGCAACGACCGCAGGCAACCACCCGTCTATCTGGCAATTCCATGGCTAAGGTACTTATGTCAATTTTTTTTTGCATGAGATAGCAAATACTTCCTTTGTTGAGGTAATATACTTTAACTTTTGAGGTATCATGTAGGGCAATGTGGAGGAACATCACGGCACAGTATTACAAAAGAACACTTCCGAGCATGATGGTCGTGCTAGAACAGATACTCACTGGACTCACTGGAAATATGTTTTGGAAAACATGCTGCAGTTGCCGGATGTTCGTGAAAGTGGCGGTGTTCGAAGTTGCATTCGTGATGCACTCACAATGGGTCATTCTGGTTTCACCAAAAGGTTGGAGAAGTCTGACATCAGCAGGAACACTGAACAACCACAGGTAGGAGGAACTTATCTTGTTTACTTTTCACCATGTGCATGTGTGGTGTGGCTTCTTAAATATATCTTCTCTGCTCTAAGAAGCAACAACCATTTGCATGGAAAACAAAAAGATGTAGAGCTTCTGCTATGGTAGGAAAGCTAAAACGAGCTTCTTGGCCCCAGAAGAGTGCTGAAG
Source organism: Tillandsia fasciculata (assembly GCA_029168755.2). NCBI lineage: Eukaryota > Viridiplantae > Streptophyta > Magnoliopsida > Poales > Bromeliaceae > Tillandsia > Tillandsia fasciculata. Next base: position 387,509 of record CM054942.1, read on the forward strand.
CTTCTGTAGCCGAAAGTTGTTGAGGGAATTTTGATGTAGTTGTCAGTCTCAAATTGCTCTACTCAAACAACATTTTTACAGGAACTCCAGCTGGGCCGAATAGGTCCTACATCTCATAATGTTTTAAGTTCAAAAATTTCTTTTAATCAAGCTTATCATCCACCATCATCAGGACAGGTTTGAGGGGTATGAAATGCACACGACCGCAGCCTCGCGCTTATCAAAACCTACCAGTGAGGCAGATATACTTGTCAACAGTACCAAGTGCCAGAATTACTTGGTTGATATTTTATGTTCGGAGAATTTCGCTCTTTTATGTGATTTACTTTGGAGAACTTTCGAAGACAACAAGACCAAAGGCTTCTTCAATTTCAGCATTATCAATGCAAAGATGAAAAATGGAGATTATGGGCGTGCGCCTGGATTGATTGATCAAGATATCCAACAGGTAGCTGTTTTTTGCCAATCTTATAGTCGAGTTTAACTGTTCTCTATAATTTGGTGCTTCCTTGGTGTTAT
>CM054942.1:388127-484638 GCA_029168755.2 Tillandsia fasciculata
TGCTTCTGTAGGTTGCTATTAACAGTTCAATCAAAAGGAGACACAAAGATATTGGGTGGGATCATGGAATGATGGTTGATGGAAACAGTAATTATTGGATGTGCAACTGGTGTGGTTTGGTGAGTTATGGAGGTGGTGTCTCTAGACTTAGGCAACATCTTGTTGTTCAGTGTCCATGTCTTCCGAATGAAGTTCGTAAAGCAGTAAAGAACTATATGATGATGAAGCGAGAAAGAAAATTGAGAAGATCAGCTGCTTCTGATGGTACAAATAATGCGAAGTCGAGGTGCTCTGATGACATGCTTGTTGATAAGGATGGGCCACTTGTCAACTCAAAGAAGGAGGTGGGAAGTCGCAGTCAACTTTTTGAGAAAGCATCTGAACAATCGAGGATTCATCGTTATCAATCAAAGAGTTCTACGCAACGACCGCAGGCAACCACCCGTCTATCTGGCAATTCCATGGCTAAGGTACTTATGTCAATTTTTTTTTGCATGAGATAGCAAATACTTCCTTTGTTGAGGTAATATACTTTAACTTTTGAGGTATCATGTAGGGCAATGTGGAGGAACATCACGGCACAGTATTACAAAAGAACACTTCCGAGCATGATGGTCGTGCTAGAACAGATACTCACTGGACTCACTGGAAATATGTTTTGGAAAACATGCTGCAGTTGCCGGATGTTCGTGAAAGTGGCGGTGTTCGAAGTTGCATTCGTGATGCACTCACAATGGGTCATTCTGGTTTCACCAAAAGGTTGGAGAAGTCTGACATCAGCAGGAACACTGAACAACCACAGGTAGGAGGAACTTATCTTGTTTACTTTTCACCATGTGCATGTGTGGTGTGGCTTCTTAAATATATCTTCTCTGCTCTAAGAAGCAACAACCATTTGCATGGAAAACAAAAAGATGTAGAGCTTCTGCTATGGTAGGAAAGCTAAAACGAGCTTCTTGGCCCCAGAAGAGTGCTGAAGCTTCTGTAGCCGAAAGTTGTTGAGGGAATTTTGATGTAGTTGTCAGTCTCAAATTGCTCTACTCAAACAACATTTTTACAGGAACTCCAGCTGGGCCGAATAGGTCCTACATCTCATAATGTTTTAAGTTCAAAAATTTCTTTTAATCAAGCTTATCATCCACCATCATCAGGACAGGTTTGAGGGGTATGAAATGCACACGACCGCAGCCTCGCGCTTATCAAAACCTACCAGTGAGGCAGATATACTTGTCAACAGTACCAAGTGCCAGAATTACTTGGTTGATATTTTATGTTCGGAGAATTTCGCTCTTTTATGTGATTTACTTTGGAGAACTTTCGAAGACAACAAGACCAAAGGCTTCTTCAATTTCAGCATTATCAATGCAAAGATGAAAAATGGAGATTATGGGCGTGCGCCTGGATTGATTGATCAAGATATCCAACAGGTAGCTGTTTTTTGCCAATCTTATAGTCGAGTTTAACTGTTCTCTATAATTTGGTGCTTCCTTGGTGTTATACCTGGGGGCAATCGATCGCTCAGTGAGTTTTATCAAGTGAAAAGGAAAAAAACTATATTTTAGATTTCGTTCTTCTTGAGTCTTTCTGGATTGCTTGGGTAGACTTTAAGGCTCCGAGTCATCAGCAAATCTTTAATATGCAACGTGCTCCTCACAACTTACCAATATAGATGTATGAGACCAATAAATTCCCAATCATTGTACTTTTCCAACAGGTGTGGGCAAAAGTTAAAGAAGTTGGTCGCAATATGATTCATCTAGCAGAATGTCTTTCAAACATGTCAAGTGCTTCCTCACAGAAGGAGGTGATATTAATAAACCTCACTTACTCGAGCTTTTTTTGTCAATTTGATCCTGCCTGGTCTAGATATTTGCGTTCTGGTCTTTGATACCAACTCAAAAAGAAAAAAAAAATAAAAAAAAAAAGGAAAACATTTTATGAAATTCTTTGTAATCTGTATTCTGGTTATACTTTTGATCCTTTGGCTATCTCCGTAGGCTGGAGAAGTTTCGAAGCTTGGTGTGGATGAACACAAGACTGAGGCAAGTATAGTATTAGTCCTAAATATACCGCTTCATATGATGCTACCTTACTATTTCAAGCGGGACTTTAGTTTTTGATACTCTTTCTACTATTGCAGAAAAACTGTGCAATTGTTGTTGAACAGAAGAATTCCGTGAAATCAAATACATGCAATCTAGATCATTCGGCCAAAGTGAATCAAACCAAGCCGTCTAGCCTTCACAAAACTTCAGCTTCCCAACAGTGTGGCGCCAAAGCAAACGGCAAGGAAAGCAACTTCTCGTGTCCAAGTTCCGCTACAAAATTGAAACCGATTCGTAGCTCTTATTTTACTCCTTACCGCACTAATGAAAGAGAATCCCCCAAGCGTACCTTAGCGACCTATGCTCGAACGGATAGCTTAAACCAGAGTTGCGAAGCATATGATAAGCTTGGAGGGGACTCCCAAGCTAACAATTCCCTTGTGAGTTCTGTTTCAAATATTGAGCTGGATGAGGCGAGAAGTTCTATTTCTCGCTTGTGCAAGCTATGTGGAACATGCGAAGAGAAAAACAAGTGGTTTTTAGTTTGTAGCCGTAGTGACTGTCCTTACAAGTTCTACCACATAAGATGCTTGAATAGTCGGCAGATAGCGAGCACGGTGCAGTGGAACAAACCTTGTTGGTTATGTCCTTCATGCCTTTGTAGAGCTTGTCTCTCGGATAAAGACGACGACAAGATCCTGTTGTGTGATGGTTGTGAGGAGGCTTATCATACTTACTGTGTGGACCTGCCTCGTGATTTAGTACCGACAGGCGACTGGTACTGTGTACGGTGCAATGCGCAGAGAGAGAGGGAAGCTTTGAGAAACGACCGGGGGATTTTCGAACGACATACTATTAGTAATGATGTAGAAGGAGGTAATGAGAGCACTTGTTTGGTGGATTTGCTTCTGAGTGCTGCGGAAAAGCTGAAATTTGAAGAGAATATGTGCGGCCATGATAAGAGCAAGATAGGACATCACTGCACTCATTTTGTAAAACCTTAATGGGGATTTGGATGTCTCTCCATCTTTCTTACAGATGCTCGGAGTGTTCCATCACCTTTCTGACAGATCTTTCCTCTTTTTGAGGGCACTACTAAAAATGTTGGACTCGGAATCGAACAGAAATGCCGGAAAATCTTCATCTCGGCAACTTCAATCGCCAGGAATATTTCTAGACATAATTAGAAGATATCAGAAGCTGGTTTTCTTTTTTCTTCTGCCGAGTCTTTACAGATGTATTTACCTGTGAGAATATGCAATGTATTTTCCTCCGAGGACATCTCCGAATGTGATTTTTGCGAAAAATGTGCTTGTTTAGAGATTGCCAATTTTCTGATTCTTCGCATTTTTGCCATCTACCAATGTTTGAGAACCCACTGCCAAATGATTCTACTCTGTTTTGTTTTCGAAATTGCAGTGTTTAGTCCTTCCTTCATCTCCCTTATTAATTCATATGATGTATTATGCTGAGAAAGTATCACACTTTCATGTAGGAACAAGAACAAATTGAAACATGTAACTTGTTTATTTGTATCAATTTCTGTTTTAAGCAGATGTAGTCGCGAACTTCGGCATCATCAATTTGTATTTCTATTAAACTTGTATTCAAGATGAAAATAGTTTGATTAGGACAGAGATATGTACTGGTATTTCCATGGCAAATCATTTTTTACCAGTGAAAAAAAAGAAAAGAAAAATGGGCATGGAGTTCTCAAGGAATCAGGAACTCCAAGATTCATTTTCTGATTAAAATCATATAGACAAGCAAATTATACAACATAATTTATATCAAGAGCATCCAATATATACTGATGCTCAATTCAAACAAGCAGATTTAAACATCTTTTCCCAAATTGATTCATTTCCAGAGATTACTGAATCTTCAGTTAGGGAGCTGTTCTTCATAAGGAGCCAATTTGAACATACATTTGCAATCACAAGCTCACCGTTTACGAGGGAAAAAGCCTTACTCGAATCGTCACGGGTGAGCGACACCAGGGGCATGTGTCGATTGAGATGCCGCAGTTTCTGCAAGTCTAAATACAGAAAAGGAAGTCGATGAATGCAGCAATCGAAACATTTCGTCCGATAAATAAATCCAAATTCTAAACTTAAATTAACTTTTGAACCTTTTTTTAAAATTTTTTTATCATGTTACATATAAATGCTTACTTACCAAATGACCGCAGCCGAAGGCCATATCCTCAGGATTTGCCATGCATATAGAGCAAACCTTGAAAAATGAAAATGAAAGTAGATACTCAGAAAAGTTCAATGTAAGCAGAGTTAAATGTTATTGCCTATGCTAAAACCATACCTTCTCTTGTGGTTTGTTGTACTCAATAGGCTGGATGTTCTTCGTGAATTCACGAGATGCCATCGCATTATCGTGTTTCGTAACTTCACAAGGCGGTTGTAGAGGCTTTCTGCCACCAGTTATTTCCTCATTCTCTCTGATTGGATTTTACTTCTCATCAAACCGCGAAAAATTAATCTAAAACAAAAGATTAATATGAACAAGAGTTTTGTGGTGGCTTACTCAATAGGCACAAGGGCTTGTGTGGCTCTATACTGAAAAGGGATTTCCATGAGGGCCGAAAGCGCGAATGCTGCCTCTTTCTTTTCCATTGTCATGTTTCCGAACATGATCTTCGTGAAGTTTACAAACTACATTATTTCGCTCTTTTCATTGGTAAAAACTTTCTCGTCGGAGCATATATTTTTCAAAATTCTAGTTAGTGCTTGCTGCTCCAAATGTCGAAACAAACAGGCACTGCAATATCGGAGAACTCAGATACAAAATGTGGATTTTACCTGAAAATTGTCAAATGACCGCCGAGGAACAAAATCATCGAACTGCTGCATCGCATCCCACGGACCGTCACCGACACCAACCATAATGATCGAAAGAGGATAGTAACTGAGAGTATGATCAGTACTAGAAAAATTTAGAACATAGAAGCAACATTTAAACAAAAAATGGCCAATTTGGATGGAAAGTATACCTAGCATACACTATAGCATCTATAGTTGAGTGTTCTTGCTGGCTAAAACCGCCGTTTGGTCGAGTCGAACCACCGCTGACCTGAAGATCGATATTGAAGCACAAATATTTAATCTTAGAAGCAAATTAAACTTGATCTATATGGCTTACAAATGCAAAGTATTTTGACCTGTCCATCGGCTACGATGACGAGAACATGATATTGACCTTTGTTCCTCTCCACGATATCGACTGCTGCGAGAATGAGAGGCGCGAAAGAGGTTGGACCTGCAAATTTTCAAGTAACAAGAACTTGAAATCATAAACTTTGCTAGCAATACCTTTCGTAATTCAAAAGATGAGAAGTACATCAAAACATTCAAAATATGAAGTCGCAAGCGACAAAACTCCCAAAAATTCTTCAGTAAAACAAGCTGAAAACGAGATATTTGCGACCGTTTAAGCCACACCACAAGCAAATGAAACTCAATAATTGAATTGTGAAAGGCATGAGATACTATTTGTTTCTATGTTCGATTGGTTAAATGATGATAAAGTTTAATACGAAGCAGCAAAGTGACACTTATTCGCGAAGTTGCAGAGTAACAAAAGAGCATAAAAGGTAAAGGCGCAAACCAGAGAGTGTCAAGTAGGGCACAATTTCTCTATATCGCGAAAGCGCCTCCTCAAAACCACGACAAGGTCGGTGATCGGGGAAAAAGCTGAAGACCTCTTCATCGCGCGTAGTTACTACGTAACAGCGAATACACATTAACGGAAAATACATGAAACAAAGATTACGACATGAAGCGTTAGCTCGAGCTATCAGAAATATGCAACCAATTCACTAAGCGTGCAAACACAACGCACATGAACCTCGATTGTGACTCGGCACAATCTGACCTCCCGCCATAGGACAAGATGCTTGGCCTTCTAAACCAACATACACGTGACTTACCATCACCAAAACCGAAACACGGTATCAAATTGTCCTCGTCGAAAGAAGCTAACGTGCGGCCTATTATCGAGATCGCTTGCTCGTAAGGATTCGGAGTGTCGCCAATAGAGTGAAGAGATCTCCTGTTGAATGAATGCTTTCCTACCAATTATATATAAATGTTAAGAATAAATGTTTGCATGAATTATGTAGAGTGTTACACATTTTTAAACATCATGGTAATTTAGGATTTATGTATAGAAATACCTGTCCATTCATTGCTTTTTGTGAAATCAATTCCTAATATTAAGTTTGATGACTCAAGACCTGCATCTCTCAATGCAGTTATAACCTATAAACAAAATGAAGTAAAAAAAATATAAAAAGAAAATTAATGTTAAAAAATAACACATGAGAAGTTTATATAGAACCTTAAATGTTTAGATTATATTTCAAAAGATAATTTGATACTAAATAAGCTAACAATGCTAAGATTATACATACAATGAAAACAAATATATTATATGCAACTCACCTCATCAAGAGAGTTGAAATTATCTGCTATAAATGCTGATTGTTGCTTGTTTGTGTTCTTGTAGTCGGCGCGACGAGCAACCGAAAAGGATTCTTGTGAATGATAATTGTTAGGATATGAAGATTCAATCGATTTCGCATTCCCCATTTCCTTTAGCTTCTACCTTAAAAAAAAAAAAAAAAAAAAAAAAAAAAAAAAAAGTAAAGGAATATAGGGATATCTATGGATGTGTAGATATATATATATATATATAGCAAATGGCTACCAAAATTATAAAATAGATAAAATTAAAAGTTTCTTTTGAAAAATCAGAATAAAAATCACATAACACTAAAGTGATATAAATTAATGAAACCTTAAATGACTAGTGCAAGATGTGCTGTAACATGAACTCTCTTTTCAAGTTAATTACTTGAAAGAAGAAATATGAGTATTCTCATAAATCACATAAAATTTTGGCAATTGAAACAATAAAAGAATAAGAAGAATACTAATAATACCAAAATTAAGCTACTGCAGAGAAAAGAAGAAGAAGAAGAATTGGAGACCCAAAAACCAGATCACAATGTACATGTGTGTATGTGCATGTGTGTGTGTGATATATATATAGACACTATTGATCTTGATTACAAGATTTCTATTATCGCTTTTTGAAGGATATTTATTTTCAGCCGTTTATTTTTATGTCAATTTGATGGATAAAAAAAATATATAAAAAAAAAATATATGAAATTTAATTTTCAGATAGTTAATTTAAATGGTATAGATCATATTCAACAATACCGATCGTCGATTTGAAAGCTCCATCATCAAAAATAAATAGATAATAGTAGAGCCCGTTTGCTATCGATAGCATTTCTAGTTCAAAATATAATATATATATATATATCGTTATATATAATATATTATATATATATATATATATATTTATAATCTTTATTTTATTTTATTTTATTTTTAAAGAATATTATATCTTTTTTTTCTCTGGGTTTGTCGTTGACCGTGGGAGTCTTACCTTTAACGTCAACGTGGCTTAAAGTAGAAATAATTACATGTACCTGGTGCACCGTGAACCGCACATTTAATATATATATATATATATATATATATAGTATAGCTTATATACTTTCAAAATTACAAGTTCATTTATATTTATAAATTTTTTACCCTTATATTTATATTGAAATTTATACAATTATACTTTTTTTTTTGTTTTCTTGAATATTTTTACAATAACATGAATCCCAATACAAATTTAATAGTGAAAAATTCACAAATATAAAAAATTTGTATTTTTAAAGAATATAAGCTATACAATTATACTTTCTCTCTCTCTCTCTCTCTCTCTCTCTCTCTCTCTCTCTCTCTCTCTATATATAATTAATATATAGCTATCTCTATCTCTCTCTATATATATATCTCTCTATATATATATATAGGGCTCAAAATGAGTTTTTCAATCCATAATTTCATACAATTGATTTTCTTTATAAATTATGTGAATTTTTTTTGTAGATAGTTTCTTTAAATATTATAATTTTAAAAGTGCTAATTTTGTAAATATTAGGTGTGATTCGGACTTAACGTGGATCGTAAGCGCTAATCAAGCATCCTAAAAATATTTACAGCTAAAAAAAGACGCATCTATCACACTTAAAGACACTCACGAACTTCGACCTTATTGAATTCACCTAAATGTTAGGTTTATCATTGGGTATCTTGCCGTTAAATCGTAAGCGCTAATTAACTATCCCAAAAACACGTCCCGATAGAAAAGACGCATCTATCACATATAAAGACTCAGACACAGCGATCACGAGCTTTGATCTTATTGAATTTATCTGAATATTAGGTCAATTATTAAGTATCTTATTGTTATGTCTATTATAGCACTACTGTGATGCCCCCAATAGTCCCACATCGGATGTGGATGAAATTATGATTGGATTTATAAGAGACATGGACACTAGTAATAATAACTGGACTTAAGCATTTTGGGTTGTGGTTTAGGCACAACAAGTTATTATTACTAGTGAATCGGGTCGTTACAACTACAGCAAAATTATGTTATAGAAATATATTTTTAGGACACATGGCAGTATTGTTTTAAAAATTTTAGAAAAATTTAAAAATATCGTTATAACATAATTTTATTAATATATATGTCTCAATTATACTCAATTTATTGAGCTCACCCAACTCAATCTACTAACCTTCTAAATGTATTATCATAGAAAAATATGGGTCTATTTAGTCCAACACTTGGTGTATGTATACACCCGGTGCATGCAATTATTTGCGTACTCTGATTCTCTACACCATACGGTGACGTCACCTCCCTAACGTACGCTGCTTATGCTGCTAACGTATTTATTACTTTCTCCTGGATCCACTCCTCGCCCCGTGAGCTCAACTCCACTCAATTAGTTGTGGGGAGGATAAAATAAAATTCATTTGATTTTATGATTTTGCAAATTTTGAAAAGCTATTTTTAAATGTTATAAACTCGATCTGAATTTTCAAAAATCTAATCAAAATATGCGTAAAATGTATATATCGAGAAGGTTGTATGATTGATTTGCGCATGCTGAGGCCAAGGATTTGCTGTTATAAAATTTAATTTTTGAGATAAGTAAGCACATTAGAGTGTGTTCAGAGATTTCATTTAAAAATAAATCAAAAATAAATATAGAGAGAGATAAGCTGTAATACTATTTGTAGTAAACAAACTGTGTTGTTGCTATTTATTTACTTTCGATGATGAAGTTTTGAAACAACGATCGACACAGCTCAATATGATCGATCTAGAAATTAAATTTTATATTTTTTCGATATTTTTTTATTAACCATCAAGTGGACACAGAAATGAACAGCTGAAAATAAATATCCTTCAAAAATAATAATAATAGAAGTCTTATAATATTTTATTTTAAATAATTTAAATAATTTTTTAATTAAAATTGAATTAATTTAATTTTTTTTATACAGTTAAACAAGTAAAAGACTTAAATTTTTTATTAAAATTATAAATTTTATAATTCTTTAATCATTAAATACTCAATAATATCAAAAAAAAAAAAAAAAAATTAATTTTTAAATATATATTTATGATATTTTAGATCATATTTAACGATATTGATCGAAGTGTTAAGAGCATTAGTGAGTACTTGGTTACGTACCGAGAGGTGAGTATACACCCGACCAATTGGGAGAATTTGGCGACGGAGACTTGGAATCGGTCAACGGTCTTCGTTCGTGGTCGTTGTTTTGTTTTTTCTTTTTTTTTCTTTTTTTTTAGTTGAGAAAATTCATGGACTATGTGACAATTCCTTACCATCACAGGAACTTAAGATGATGATGATGAAAATAATAATAATAGATCAGTCACTTCAAAATGATCGATATAAAATTGTGGGGGTGTATGATGCACAACATTTAGAATATACAAAAAATATTTTCTTAATAATAATATATAATATTTGGGAAATAAAAAGTATGCTATATTCAGTCTTTAAATCACTTTTTTAGAAATAAAATAAAATATTTTTAAAAAAATGCAAAAATCAAACTACTAAAATTTGACAATATAAAGAAAGAAATCATCTAATCACTAACAGAGTAAGAATATCACACAGATCAAATATGGTGGTATCTATCGTCAATTTGAACACTCCATTATTTTTTAAGAGTAAAAGAAGTTGTTTCAGAAGCCGGACCAAATGACACCGGAAATTAGTTCATATATATATATATGAACTTTCCGAAAAAGGATGAAAATTTTCATTAACCAAGAATGCAAGTCTCTACAATAATCTCATCTCCCTCCTTTTTTACTAAAGAGGCAAAGATAACATAACAAGAACAACAAGAACAACAAGAACAAATAATACAACAAACATGAGGACAACCCGAAAAGAATTATATATCTAATCTAACCTCTCGCGCGCAGCGCGCAGACGACTATGTTGTCATAAGATGTGGAGATTTACATGCTTGCTTCTACCTCCTTGGGCCGCCACATCGTCTTCTGAACACACAGCAAACCTTCTTTGTCCTTCGAGTACGTCATTCGCACCTCCCACTGGAGTGACCTCGCCATGTTCTCCAACTCGCTTATCGTCTCGACGTCGTCTCTTACTATTAGCTTGCCCTCGGGCCTCAGTATCCGATCCACCTCGGCAAATACTGGTAGCAGTTTGCATCTACAAAGAAAAGAAACCAAGAATTAAGCATCAGAATAAGTAAGCCGTATTACAGACGTAAGGTTAAGACTGACCTCTTTTTAATCTTGGAGAAGAGATGGTCTGCGTGGAGAAGATCGAATGCTCTCGGGTAAGTGCTGAACGACTCGCACCAATCGTGATACATTCCGAACAGCCCTCGCTCGTAGATAATGGGAAGCGTGTCTGGCGAATCAATTGATACAATATTCATCACCCACACTTTCATGTCGCGCAAGGCTGCAGCAAAACTGCAAAAACGAAAAAGAAGCAGCAGCAAAAATAGTTATTTTCCCAGTAAAATAATAGGATTCAGGCGGATAACGCATGATCTATTGTTCTGATAAATCATAACAAAGTGCGGTCACATATAAAGAGTCTATTGAAAATGGACAGATGAACTTTCACAAATAAAACAAATGCGGTTTAAGGCAGCCGATAAATCTTCTATACCAAGCGAAGTGATGAAAACAAAAAATTTACTTCAGCCACAGGGTTAAGAATCAGCAGCAGCAACCTAAAACCTACCAAGAGTTAAAATGTTTATAAAAATATGTAAACTGTTATTTACATCAATTTCGGTAAATATGAGACCATACAAAGGTTCAAATTTCTTAAAACCTCCGTATATGCGGCATAAATTCATGAGGAACAAACAATAAGATTGAAAAAAGTTCCATCTGCTTACCCCCCATATACAGATCTCATATCCATGACATTCCTGACTTTGGACCAGTTGATCCCCATGCCGTTCAAGTAAGATTTGCTTACAACCCGCTTCCAATGCTCGAAGTCTGCCTCGAAGTCTTCAGGAACAGGTTTTCCATATACTCCAAGCTGCGACCTATTTAACCAATAAGGTGCCTTCTCCAGCCTTTGCGGCCACTTCTCTGGCCACTGTGACCCACGAACGGTAGGATCTACAGACAATTTGTGCATGCATGCTTGCAATGATATGTTCCTGTATAAGACAGAGCATGCGGCAACAAAATCAGGATATATATATTTACCCCAGAAAATAATCTGTTTTCATAGTGGACATACCAGGCTGCATCTGGGTCATCGGATTCTTGGCAGAGTGGCGGGTTTTTTTCTGTTCTTTCCTCGTAGCACTTATTGTCCAACGGTTTTTTGAATATCGCCAAACCAACTTCATTTAGCTTATCGTTGGTTTTGTTCACCATTTTCCAGCACATGGACTTCGTTAAAGCAGACATAGCTGGCATATTTTAACATTTTAACATAATATGGGTGAAATCTGGTGAAAACTACTAAAACTATTGGTAAGCACAAAGATATTTTACCTTTCCAAATCCCAACATCTTCTGGAAGGTCCTGATACACAGGAGTGGCAGACCAAACAAAGTAACCACCTGGACGTAACAACCGATTCAACTCCAATAGAAGCACACCGCCTGCAGATCAGCATTCATGAGATCTCAAAGCAATTTAGCAAGACAAAATAAACAGATCAATTGGAAAAAAGAAGCACCTTCAATATGCCACGGTACTCTACAACGAGCGCAGTGAATAACATCAAAGACCTTGCCGGGGAAAGGAAGTCTCTTGGTGCCCATGACTGCTGATATAGCTGGGATTCCCCTCTCAAGAGCAAACTGCACTTGGGCTTCGTGCTCGTCCTTGGGTGCGAAAGACATGGTAAGGACATCTCTATCGAAGATATAGCCTCCAAAACTAGCAACTCCACATCCAACATCTAGGACAACTCGACTTCGTTTTCCCCATTGTATATCAGAAAGTGACTGCGGTATAAAGTAGCATGTCAGCGCACAAAGAAGATTCTTACTGACAATTAAGTGCCCGATTTGGGCTGGATTCTGGAGCTTCTCTCATTGTACCGATTATATCCTACTATTTTGCAGAGCTCAGAATAATTATACAAAGTTAACAATATCTCATTAGCAGAATCCACAAAAGGCAGACGGCAACATGAATTTGCAATACTGGATCCCTTATATGTCATTATACAGCCACAAACCAGCAGTTATAGTGGTAATAATTGACAAAAACTAAAACTAATATAAGTAGAAGAGTAATACATATCATGGACCATCGCAAATAGTAAAATGTAACAGACACTAAAATCTAGAGATGATAATAGCATACACATAGATTGGATATATACCTCCTGAATGAAATCAATGTAGTGGAGTGCACCATGCTGGAACTGAGTCCCACCCCCTGGAAAAGTCAGGAACTCGCCAGAAACTTTAACCCAATTTTGGTGCCCCTTGTATTCGGCAAGCTTGGTATGAGGGACATTACTGTACCATATCTGTATGAAAAGGTTACATTTTTACATGCAAAATAAGTTTCAGTAAGGAACAAGAGGTTCCTTGATATGACTCAAGAAAAAGAGCTTATATATACCTTGTCCCTGCTCTTGGGCCACTCTATAGGACGTTTATATCCATCTGGAAGTGGAACAACGCAGGTTGGCGGCTCTTCAGGGCAATGCCTCTCACGATGTTCATAGTGTTTAGTACTTCTAAGCTTCTTGATAGCTTTCTCATTGTCAAGACAAGGTATATAATCATGCCCAGCTGTCACATTACAAAGTTTCCAACTGTGAACTGATTGGTTATTCGAAGAGGAAGAAGATGATTGCACTTCCTTCTCATTCTTCGACTCCGCAGCTTGAGTAGGCCATGCCCCATTCTGGGTGGTGGTCTCATTTAAAAGTTCCGATTGGGCCCCATCAGGAAACTCCTCTATCGACTTTGAGCTCAGGTCTTTGTCTTCGCTTTGATCCACTTTCTCCTCTATCTGACCTTGCTCTTTCTCAGTCGGTGCAGAATCACCATCGGCATCAGGTTGTTGCTGTTCATTATTTTCATTTTCCTTTGAATTCTCTTCTGAGCTCTTCTCTTGCTCATCATATTTCTTTTCCGTGTTCGTCTCTTTTTCATCTCCCTGATTGCTAGTATCAGGGTCACCACCTTCAGTATTAGAATCTCCACCCTCCACAACTGTTTCTCCCCCTTCTGTCTTTCCATTTGCATCATTAAAAGCCACAGGTTTATCCTCCGATTCTGCCTTACCATCCTCGTTCCCCTTCACTGGAGACTCCTCTTGAGTCTTCTCTACTGATTTCTCTGTGGTTTTTTCAGACAAATTTTGATCATTTGAAGTTTCTGAATTCGATTCATCCGGAATAGTATTCCCCGAATTTTCAGCATTATCCCCTCCTTTAGCCAAATCTTCAGCCACATCCCCAGAACTATCTTCAAATACCCGAGAAGAATCAGTTCCAGACACTAAGTCTTTCCTATCAGATTTATTATCAGATGAAGACATCTCTACTGGAACTACAGTTGACGATGTCATCATCCATACTCCAACTAAACAAAGAGCCACAAACACAACAATAGTAGTAGTCGAGCAGTAAGATGATGATCTCCTCCCATCCATCCGTGTGCTTTTACCAAATGCCATCTTCTTACATGCAAAACTCTCTCCGACTAATTTTAGAAGATAAGAACTTCTGATACACTTCTCCACCAGAGTAGCTACAACTACGAAGATTTAAGATACATCTGGAAAAACAAATATTACACAATAAAAATTCAAGTGGAATCTGTGTTATCAAGGAATATTACTAAGCCACACTCTCCACAAATGGTACATGAAACTAATCCTTTTCTACTGAAGAAACAGCTAGAACATACTAAACTATGCGTGATACCTAAGATGAGAATAACCAAATTACGCAGCAGTTAGAGGGCCAAATAAAAAAAAAAATTTACAATGTTATCAGATATCACTAATATCGGTTAACTAATGAACAATCAGCATTGAAAATAACAAATAATCAGGCAAACAACAGAAGAATCAGAAGCTCTACATCTGCAGCAGAATCAGAAG
The DNA here is from genome assembly GCA_029168755.2 of Tillandsia fasciculata. NCBI lineage: Eukaryota > Viridiplantae > Streptophyta > Magnoliopsida > Poales > Bromeliaceae > Tillandsia > Tillandsia fasciculata. The sequence continues at coordinate 402,735 of CM054942.1, forward strand.
CTCTAATCTTCTGCCTCTTGGGCCTCAAAATCAAATTTCTGCTTCCCGCTACAGCAGAAGCTCCAGATCTTTCCAATTGTGTGCAGTTGAAAGCAGAAGCAGTAGAAGGACCGAAAAGGCCCTTAACCGACAACAATTTATTAATAGTAATGATCACAACAAAAATGGCAAAAATATTCATAAATTCGTCAGAATCCAGAAAAGTTGCTTCAGAACCAGATCTAGAATTCGTTTCTTAAAGCTAAATCATAGATCTGGTTATAATGCATCTTCTCTGCGCTTCCTAAATCTAGATCCAAGTTAAAATAGCATCAAAACACTCCGCACCCACACATTTCGCTCCAATCTAAGATAAACAGATCAAAATCACTAAACACAACTAAAAAAAGGCACAAAAAACAAACTAACCAAAGAAAACAACCCTACGCATCAAAATCCATCAATAAATCACCAAAAAAAGCTCAAAAATCCCCGAAACTCAACCAAATCCACCAAAAACAACGCATCAAAGCATAGACTCATAGATCCGCACCTCCTCTAGCTAGGAAACCGCTTCGGATCTCGATTCGGAGAAGCGCTTCTCGGGGTTTCCTCCTCCCCTCGGTAGGCGAGTAGCATATATTGAGTGTTCAAGAGAGAGAGAGAGAGAGAGGAGATTATGGAGACGCACGAGTTATTTCTTATTTTAATTAATAAAGAATAATAAATAATATTGAAAAGCAAAAGGAAAACAGCAAATGTACCGAGAGCCCTTAACTATAGAACATTTTGCAGCCCATCCCTCAACTATATCTTTCTTAATTTATAATTTTTTAAAAACTTGAATTAATGTACTTTGTCAAATTACAAATTTTATCAAATTAAATAATTTTATAATTTATGAGAACTAAAAAAAAAACTTATAAATTTGCAACAAGAGGAGGGCCCATTTCAATGTCGACTACATATTAGGGACCTCTATGCATTTTTTGCATTAAAAAACATAATTATTAATGGCGCGGAAGCGACCGTGAGTGAGAAACGGGTAATCCACAAAAGGACCCGTTTAATGCGGAGTAATTGTGCGGTACGTTGCTCCGCAGGAATGTATTATGGGAGAAAAAAGATGACGTGGGCTTACGTCAGCGTTAGATCCATAAGCTCTTTTTGAGGTTTATTTCGGGAACATTTAAGTTACATTACGGTTAAGGTATAATATATCAAAGAAAATATCCATGCACCAGGTGTACACATTCACCTCATGAACCGCACTATAAAATCTCATGGTATAGAAGCATTACAATTAAATTTTTATTCATATTTTATTTATCCATTTCTATAAATAGTTTTTTTAAAAAAATTAGGTTATAAGGAGTGTAAATAATCAAATATTATATACACCGGGTGCATATTTCCGGTCCGTGCATGGTGCTAATAGGTGGGCACAAATGTAATTATAAAGAAAATGGAGGGTATATCTAGAAAAGTAGTGTGTCGGTGATTCGGCTAAGGAGATCCTACGGCGGAGACGGGGCCTTGTGGGCCCGGAGACCCATTTTTTCAACGGTCATAAAACGTAGACCATATATTTTTTCTACGCCCAATCTTAGACCTTGGTCTCTATTGGTTCATGGGGTCCACGTGGAGTGGGGCCCATTTGTCCCCCAATAATTATTTGCATTAATTTTTAGTGTAAAAATAAAATTAATTGTAAACTTTTTTTTTTTTTCACTTTTTGTTACCTAATACATTCCGCTACATTTTGCTCTCTTTTAGGAAAAATTATTTTCCTGCACCTGGTGTATCAGTACATCTCATGCACCACACCGCTAAATTTTTTTTCCTGATCTTTATATATTTATAAATGAAAGTTTAAATAATTTTGTCAAAATAAATGTCGATGATTGTGACATTTTTAAATTTATAATTTACAAAAAAAAATAAATAAATATAGGCACATTTCATGCACTATGTCAATGAAATTTTAGTTTATCTGTTTCAGACAAGCCACGTTACAGTTTGGAAACAAAAAATTAAAAAACTAGAGATTTGTGAATCTTTCAAACTCAACTTTGCTTCCTAAACATCGAATAATGTTGCGAAAAAGTTGAAACTCTAATTAAGATCAGCAAAAAAAACAAATTTAGGTACATCTCATGCACACCACACCACTAAAAATTTAGTGTCAAAATCCAATATATAAATGCGGACGCTTAGATATTTTTGAAACCGTAAGTTCATGTGGCATCCCAATAATCTTATATTGGATAAGAGTGTGAATGTGTTTGGATATATATAAGAAATAGATACTAATAATAATAACTGAACTTTAATATTTCGGGCTGTAGTGTGGACCCAACGAGTTATTATTGTTAGTGGGCCGGGTAGTTACATTTGGTATCGGAGCCAATAACCGGCTGAAAATGTGTGATAAATCTCAGCTGAGCCTGAATCTAAATGACAGTACTAGCAAAATATGTCTCACATCGTCTGGTGATCTTGGGCTGCTGTGTGTGTGTTTGGCTGACGAGAACGTCAGGAGTTTGTGACACCCTAAGGTCATGTTTGGTTGGGGGATAAAAGGGAATAACTCCTTTGTCCTTCCTTTATCTCCAAAAAAAAAAAAAAAAAAAAAAAAAAAAAAAAGAAAAAGAAGAATTTGTTATCACTCCCTTAACGGACTATTCTGGAATAGCCCGTTAGGAGGGCAGATAAGAATTCCCCCCATCGGTAGGAATAAGGTTGTTCCCATCCGGAAACAACCTTATTTCCATTTTTTTTAAAAAAAAATTAATTTAAATTTAAATTTATAAAATTTTAAATTTAATTTTTTTATTTTATAAATTTTAAAATTTTTAACTTCAATTTTTTATAAATCTAAAAATTTTAAAAAATTAAAATTTTAAGATTTTAAAATTTATACAAATTTTGTATATATAAATTTTTTATAGAAATTTTTTAATTTAAAAATAAAATTTTTTGCATCATCTTTTACATATTTTTCGAGATAATTAAAATTTTAAATTTTAAATTTAGAGAAATTTTAAAATTTATAACTTTTTAAATTTGAAACTTTAATTTTTAATAAATTAAATAAATTTTAAAATTTTAAAATTTATACCAATTTTAAAATTTTTAACTTTAATTTTTAAAAAATTAAACGCTATTATTACTAAAATATAAACTTTAATTTATACAAATATTAATTATTATTTAATTAATATTTTATATTAATTAATTAGATAAAATATTATTATTTTAAAATTATAATTATTCTTATTTTTTCATTATTCTTGCTTATTCTAATAAATGAATCAAACATAATTTCAGCTATTTCTAAGAATAACAGCTTTACAAACCAAACACTATTTTTCTTTTATCCCTGACTATCCCGGAATAGCAAGCTATCTCAGAGATAAAAAAAATTATTCCCAAGCTCATAATCTCCGAACCAAACGGTATCTAATAGTCCAATATTGGATGGGAGTGTGGATGTGCTTGTTGGGTTTTATTTGGATTTGGTAATTATAAACTTGTATTTTTGCCTTTGGGCTTTTCTGGACGGCCCAATATAAATGGGCTTTGCCTGGTAGCCCAAACCCATTTCCCCTCTATATGTGATGTTTAGTCCCACATCGGAAACTCATCATATGTAGAGTGGGTTTATTTACTCTCTCTCTTGTGCATGTATTGGTTAGGAGAAAGTGAGAGCAACCAGCCTTCTCTAAACATGTGCGCACGGCATGGTAAGAGCCAGGCGATGTTGATTTGGTCTATTTTTATTTTGACTTTTTTTTTTTTTTTTTGCATTAAAGTCTATACCTTGGAAGCATGCCTCCTGATGGGTTTTGGGCTCTTTAAAAGGAGAGTATGAGGGAGCTTGGTAATTACCTGAGCCATAGTATTTTTTCTCTTCTTAAAATTTTCATAAAATCTAAGCTTTACAATTTGATCTTTGAGTTTCTATTTTGCTGGATCTCTGAAAGACGCTGGGTTCGCTACGCACCATCTCGGAGTCGTTGCCGACGGGGTGGACAGTGGTCGTTGTATCGCTAGGGGTAATTGCCGGAGCCTCGCATGTGGAGGGGCAATCTCGCTTCTAGGACAGTGCTCACGCACTCCTCGACATTCAAAGGCTTCATCTAAACTTTGTTTTATAGTATTTTAAGTTTAAATTAAATTTAAATTATTTAAAAGAATTAATTTGAAAAGATAAATTTTTCCAACAGTGTTTGGATATATATAAGACATAGATACTAGTAATAATAACTTGGCTTAATCATTTTGAACTGTGGTGTGGGTCCAACGAATTATTATTGCTAGTGGGCTGAATAGTTACAGTTCAATTCTAAATATAGATACATTACCTGCACCATACCTCTCACATTTTAGTTCAGTTGAATGTGTTCTTGTTTGGAAATCAAAATTCGAAGAACAGGAGATTTGTGAGTTTTACAAATTCGACTTCGCTCTTTATTCACCAAAGTTAAAAAATTAATTTCTATATAATTGTGAGCGAGAGTTTAAATGATTTTGCAGCTTTCACGATTAAAATATACGCAAAAGCTCACAACATTTTCGAAATCATGAGTTCAACCTCCAAAAACTGCAAAACCAAATTGGCCCTAAATGTTTTGGATTTTCTTAAGTATTTTATTATTAAAATTTTGAATGTATTTTATCAACTCATAGCTTGTAAAATATAATATATTATTATTTTAATTAATAATAAGCTTACTCCCTTAATTATTATGTAGTGTTATCTTTATTTTTATTTTAAAAACATACTATTAAATATGATAATAAAATAATATTTTTTAATAAACACATAATAATTAAGTATAATTTTTTAAACCATAAGATTATAAGAAAATGTGTCACGCCCCGGAACCCGGGCCCGCCAACAGATCCGCCGTGCACACGGGATTTCCCGCGTACACGAAGCGCTGGTAACCTGCTCAGATACAATATGAACAACAACAGAGCAATATACAGAGCTGAAATAGAAGAACCACATAGTACCTCAGACTGGAAATACAAATAAAGTCGTAATAGGTACAAAAATCTCCCAGCTCACCAAATAGTACAAATAGTACACCCAGCTGGCTAACGCCAGACCCAAAAGAAAGGAGAATATCACAGTCTAAGTGGAGTACAATATCTGTCTAAAAATCCACTCTCGGTCTCACAGGAGATCTATCTATTCAGCGATCCCCTTACCTTTATCAGCTGCTGATGGCCTAGCAGCTCCCGCAGACGACTCTGCAAAACAGAGAAGAAGAAAGAGAAAAACAAATAATGGGGGTGAGAACTACCAGATAAACCAGTAGCCTCCCCTAGTGGGTAAAACCTCAACTCTGACGCACCCACTAGGACTACTAGAGGCAAAAGGAAAGAACAGTGGTAAGCTACAAAGGCAGCTGAAAAGAAAGGAAACTATCACCACAATGCCTCTAAATGCCATGTAGCACGAAATGACTGTATGCAACAATACCAAACATGCCTGCCTGAAATAACTTAATCTTGTGTCACTAGTAAAACTGGTACTGCCTGCTGTGCCTTGCCAAATCGGGTATGCTGGCCAATGCATATCACCGATAGGGGATAGTTGCCAAATCGGGTATGCTTAACACCGATAGGGGATAGTTGTCTCAAGGACTCTAAGCATAACACACTCCGGAGTGGCACTCGAGGGGAGCGACCCACACGAGTAAAATATCTCTGTCATCAGTATCACAAGTATCTCTGTAGCACATGATATAGCAGGACTGGATCATAACCATGATCAAAGTGGGAAACTCCATCTACTATAGAAACCCAATCTGATGCAAGGATAAACATCTGGTCAACCGCCTACTGTCCGCGGTCACCGCAATACCCCACAAGTCCACAATCTAGCACAACCTTGGCTACACTATCCCAAACCCCTGCTCACACTTGAGCAACAACATATGAATGCAAAGGACAACAATGAAACATGTTCAAATCCCAAAATGATAGTGTAGCAATGAATAGTGGCCTTACCTGATGTCCGGGCATGCATGCAACTGTCTTTATTTTTAAAAGTTGTAAAATAGTGTCAAAGGTTTAAAACAATTGATTTACTGAATAAAAGTCATTTGCATGCGAGATCATAGCCTTTGTCTCAATCACAGTGTCCCAATATAAGTCATCATATCATTTGTGGGGTTATATTAAATTTTAGGGGAGTTTGTCCCAGCGGTCCTTGTCATTTGTCATATTAATTTGTCCCAATGGTTCTCATTAATTGTCCTGTTAGTTGTCCTGTTAGTAGTCCTGTTAGTTGTCCCAATGGTTCTCAGCAATTATCATATTTATTTGTCCCAATTGTTCTCATTAATTAAATTTTAGGGGAGTTCCAGTAATCCCAGTGAGCTTGTCAAAAATGAGGTAAGCAACAACCGCCCACCTCGAGCAGCTCAAACAACACCCCAGGTAGTCTCCTGGTTGTCCACAGTCCTCAAATCCTGCAAACCAATGCTCCCGGTATAAATACAAATCTCAAAAAGCACAATATTTGCTGTTTTTCAAACAGCACGGGAAAAGAGGAATTTTTCACCTCTAAAATGAGCTCCTAAAATCCCAGAAAAATCACGGTTGCGTTCCTCGCGAAGAGTAGATCAAAATCGACTCTTTAAACGCCTCGATCTGATGCTCCTACGCCAAGATAAAAATCGGAGAAGTCGGTGCTGTCCAGAAATTTCCACAGCAAAAAGGGGGGTCAAAGAGGACTCGGGAAACGTGCCAAAAGTACGAAACGGAGCAAAATGATCAACACGGAAATCGAAGCCCTACCTCTTACGGTCGCGCTGCCACAAAAATCGTCCAAAAATTCCACCCGGTTAGCCCGCAGTGAATTTTCGACGGAACTGCGACGGGAAATGGGCCTAAAAAGAAAATCGTCGCAGTGCGCCGCGTCGCAGATATCTCACTATCTGTAACTCCAGAAATTCTGAGATTCTAGAGAGAGAAAGAAGAGAGAGAGAGAAACAACTTTCGTAGAGAGAAGTTTTTCAGATTCTCTCTCCTTGGCTCGGATTCCAAGGTGCAAAGAGAGGGGGGGGTGGGGCTTCTTATATAGTGGGCCAAAGGGAATATTCCCACACGAAATCCTGATCCGAACACGAAACACCAAAACGAGCCAACCAGGAAGCGCCACGTGTCAGCCAAACAGGAAACAGCCTGTGCAGGCCCAATGGAAATTCGCCACGTGGCCACGTGGTCCACGTGCTCGGTCCGCGCTCCGGGTCTTCCGGAAGTTGTCGGCCAATCCGGGTGCGCCACGTGTCGACCATCCAGAAGGTTCTAGAAGCCGGCCAGCCAATGGGATGCTGCCACGTGGCAGCTGGAACTGTCGGTGCACCGGTGCACGCCTGGCCATGGACCGCGCACCAGGGCCGCGCGCCTCCGCGCCCGCGCTGTGCGCCGCTGCGCCCTGCCGCGCTCCGCCGCGCTCCGCGGCCGCGCCGCCGCCGCTCCGCCGCCCGCCGGTGGCCGCCGCCTGCCGGTGGCCGCCGCCTGCCGCTGGTCGCCGGAACAGTAATTCCGGCGGCCGGAGTTACTGTTCCGGCGTGAACAGTAACACGGTGCCGAAAAAAATAAGTAAATACACCATTTTGATCGTTTTCGCGCGCTGAGTCCAAATCCGCCGTCCGTTTCGCCAAATTCTCATCCTAAATTTTGCAAAAAGCTCCCGAAAAATTCCATTTGCTCCGATTTTCGCGCAGAGTTTCTTAAAAATATTCAATTTTGATTCTACAGGCTTCGTTGCACTGTACAAGCTTCCTGTATTTCTGCAGGAGTCCGGATCATCACAAAATGTGTATGTACTAAACTATTGAATAGTTAAGTATAATTCTTTTAAATTACAGTGTAATATATGGTAGAAATAAGCTAAACCACATGGGGGATGAATTAAAGTTTACTCTATTATAAAATTATAATGACAATGTTGTCATATGTTGTATTTATGGTAGGTTCTAATTTGATCCAATTCACATAATATGTGGATTATGATTTATATTTTTATGTTAAAAATAAAATCATAATTTAATCTTATTTATTAAAAATAAGATTATAATTTAAGAATAAAAATAAAAAATTATATATTTTTTATTAATTAAATAATATATCTTAACAGATATTTTTATATCTTTATGTGAAAAACAAAATATGCTCAAAATTTTGAATATAAAAAATAACATATATTTTTGAAAATTTGAAGTGTGGACATATAGGACTCTGGTAATCCTCTTCGCATCCAATCCAATCCGCACATTCAATTTGATCTACGCATCCGATCAAATCTACGAATTCAATCCAGTCCGATTTGCGCATCTGATCCACAACCCGCACAAGATACGTGGAAGATTCAAAATCATCAAGACAAGAACGATCTAAGAAGGCTGATAAATCAAACAATCCGATTGAATTTCGAAATACATTGGTTATTCAATTTGTAAATTTCTACTACTCTCTAAATTTCAATAGCAAACAACCACTAAAAATATCTTAGATAATTATACTACATGCATTTCACTATCCATCCAAATAACATAACATACAATAAATTTATTTATATATTTTAAAAACTAAAATTTACTAGGATAGATTAATTATTAATATACTCATAGTAATTTTTGACAATGCCAAAAAAAAATATATTATTTCAAAGGTTGATATATAATCGACTATTTTTAGTGAAAGTGGCAAAAAAATTCAGTGATTGATACTTGATATTAGTGGAAATAATATAAATAAAAATTTGCTCAGGATATATTAATTCTATTTTTATTGTTTATAAATAATTAGAATATATATATATATATATATATATATATATATATATATATATATATATATATATATATATACTTTCTCCAGTGGAAAAACGCCACGTGTCCAATCTCTCGCACCTTTTTGTGACGCTTCTCTCTCCTCAGTGCGCACTCCATCGCTCGAGAGCTCCAGAGTAGTCCAAATTTTCACGCTCCCCCTCTTCTTCTCGATTCCTCGCTTGCGCCCAAATTCCTAATTCCAATTCCGAGTGCGACGAGGAGCCCCTTTTCTCCTCCAATTCCCCCGTTTGAATTTGGTAATTTCTCTCTCTGATCATCAACGTTTCTCCTTTGCAACCAATTACGATCGAATTGTTTTGATTTAGTTGTTAATTTTGTATCACAAGATGATTCGGGGTTTGATATTGAAATCTGAGGGGAATTTGCTCTACTTTGGATTGAGATTCACAGTGCGCCATTGTGTTTTATCTCTCAATTTAGCCAAATTAATTTATTTAATTTGAGTTTTTTGAGGTGTTTTAGGGTTTTATGCATGTCGACTATTAGTAGATTCTACCCTAGTTTCTTTGACAAGTTGATACTTTGAGTAAGCATATTAGATGAACTCATCACAGAGTTTCAATTAATGCTTGTTGCCAATATTGGCATGTGGTGCATCAGGAGAATAATTAAGTATTTAAGCATGGGAACGACAAGAATTAAGCATAATATAGTAGGAAAATTTACTCATATCACAGCATTTTGGTCCAATCCGCATAAATGATAAGGCTCCATTTGGCCCTGTGTTTAGGTGCCTGATTCTCCGTTTTGCATGCATTGTGGTAATGCAGAAATCGATCGGTGATAAGTGCGATTAGCGGCCCGACAAGAACAGCAAAGCCATTTTGTGGTAATTTCTGTGTTGCGTCCTACATCTGCACACGCATATGCGTAGATGCTTTTGTAAACAAACTTAATGCTCCACGTACTGCAACACGATGTGGGGTACGACTATCCAAATGAAGCCTTAGACTGATTTATGCAAATATCTGAAGCACTGAAGGCATCTATTTTCTATATATCAAATTGGAAGCATATGTACCTTGTATTCGTTTACCATATTGAAGAGGACCTTTTTCCTGCTTAAATAACTTTTGCAAGATCTGATCTTCCTATCTCGTTGCTGCTGACTCATACAATAGTTGTTCAAGTAATAATCTTCTTTTTCCATTTCTGTTGTTTCCTTTTTGTTTCTGGTGTAATTACAACAACAAACAGGGTAGCGACTTCTGGTGCTGTTGTTGAATTCCAGAAGCATTCTTGAATAAGTTGCTTTTTAATTTATTGGATCAAGAAGCAAGTATGGTTTTTGGAGAATAGATTAATCTATAACTTAATGTTAGTAGCAATTAGCAAGATCTGTATCAAACCCTGATAAGAGCTGGTTCTTCCTTCTTATGCCATGTATGAATGCCACAAGTTTGCTATTCTGTTTCCTCTGAGCACCCCATAAAGCGGGCTACTTGCTTTGTTGTAAGTCTCATCCATTCTTGCGCACTTGGAGAAATTATTAAACATTCCGATGGGCCTCAAGGAAGAACAGACACAATTAGATGGCGGAAGAAACAAAGAAATGAATTTAGTCTCTTCAATTGATAGGCAGAATTCAAATATCTCTAGTTCTAGTACAGAGAAGGATGTGGATGTCTTGCTTTGTCGTGTTTGCCACTGTGTTGAATCTGATCAAAGGGGTGACGCTGCCTTAGGCTTCTTAGATATCACACCACCAGTCCAAGAATTAGCAGAAATCAATGATGTCAGGGGTTCAAGTGATAAACTCACCAGAAAATTTTTCAAAGAGGATGAAACCAATTCCAAGAATTGCGGAAGGGATCCTCAGTTTGTTGAGTTTATAAGTCCCGAAGGGGAAATATTTATATGTAGTGCCGATATAGAATCTGGGTCTTATTGCAACCAAGACTCACTGATTGATCTGGGTTGTTCATGCAAAAATGATCTGTCACTTGCCCATTATGCGTGTGTGTTGAAGTGGTTCGTGACCCATGGGTCCACTATATGTGAGATTTGTGGAAGTCTCGCTAAAAATGTAAGGATTGAAGATGTCAAGAAGGTTGTAGCTTCTTTAAAGGACTATGATGCGTTAAGGGAAAGGACTGCTACTGGTGAAGTGACTCCCCTTTATCTTGGGACAAACATAGGTGTTGACCCAGATGCCCTAGCCGGAATTAGAAGACAAAGGCTTAGTGAGATCTCGTTGTGGTTCAACCCACATAATACTTCTGTAACAGTTATACAGGAACCAATGGAGCAGATGCCCACCAGCCCGAATAATAATGCAACTGAGAATGTTGTTAATACGGATCATTCAAGGACAAAATGGGCGTTGGAAGGTACTGGAGTTTTAGTTGCTACGGGCCTCCTTACTGTGACCCTTGCTTGGTTAATTGCTCCTCGTGTTGGTAAGGTATGTTTTGATAGTTCCTTCTTTTGCATGTTTTCACTGACAATATATAGTCTTTTGTATATGAAATTATTCACTAGATCATGCATTTTTCTTTTGTCATTGCTCTTCTCTGTTGTATAATGTTACATGTATATGCACAGCTCTGAAAAAAGAATTCACCCCTGATAAAAGTTGCAGTATTTGGTAGCAGTTGTTCAGTACAGTTGCAATGCACGTTCTTGTTGCTTGATTGCTTATTTCTAAGATGCAGTAATGTAGTAGCTAGAAGTAAGATACACCTAGAAGTAAGATACACTTTTGAAGTAAGATACACTTTTGCTATCTGCTTGTTTCTTCAGTTATCTTATGTTATAACATATCATGGCTACATTTTCATTTTTCATTAGTTGATTCCTTACACTGAATATTGAAGCAAAATTGGGCTTACCTACTTACGGCTGTCCCTAATATGTCCCCTACTTGCCCTCCTTCCTGTTTGCCAGTGAATTATGAAAGAGAATAATGACAAAGAGAATAACGTGGATATTTACAAAATCGAGAAAGTTATGAAGATTAAAATAATAATCGGATAGAATCAAAATGGCTGGTCCATTCGAGGAGCTACTAATTTCCTGTTGTTATTCTCTAGGTGATTGTGGGAAGCAAAAGAGAGGGAGCTCTTCCCCCATGATGACCAAAAAAAGAAAAAAGAAAAAAAAGAGAAAAAAAAAAGAAAAAGAAAAAAGAAACACCACTGTATGGCTATCTGTTCTGGGTTGCTGATGCTTTTGCTATAGATGCACGTTTTTGTCGGCCTTTTATTTATTGGTTCCTTTGGTATAGTTTGAATTTTGAAATCACCATGGTTCTCAAGGGGGGTATCTTTTTTTTTTGTTTTCAAGATAGTGGATGATTTTCTTTTGCTGTGGTTGCTACTTGCTAGGTAAAAGGATTTACGTTTCGTAATAATAAGAGCTTGTGAGATATGAATGTTGCATTATCTAGATCTTCAGTATGGCATAAGACAAAAGGTTCCACCTGTGGAACTTAAGTTCCAAGAGCTGTACAAGAATTCTTGCTAGCTTTTACCGATTGATACTATGGAAAAGGAAATTCCGAACCAACGGTGACATATACCCTCAATCTAGGGCATAAGTAATCTATTGTTTTTATTGGGAAGTGAACCTATCACCGAATTCAATCTCCTTTTTTGAGTCAGTAGCACTTTGTAAAGCATTATATTTCATAACTTGTGGTTACTCATATACTGCTCGTTGTGCCATACATTTGTCAATCTTGCCAGTTAGTTCTAGCTCCCAGGTGCAAAAGAATTTACTTTCAATAATTAGAGTATTGGTAAATTGGGTAAGTTGTTTTTTTGACCTTTTCACTACATGACAAATGATTGTGATTTGGCGTGCAGAAAGCTGCTAAAATTGGTGTTCATATGCTTCTTGGAGGTTTATGTGCGTTGACGGTTGTGATCTTCCTTAGATTTGTAAGTAAATTTGCAACTAAAAATTTCTATGGGATCTTATTGTTTTAAATATTTCAGTTTGCGAGCGGAATTGCAAGCCATGCTTTCTCGTGTATTATGTGGAAAAGAGTAAAACTGATGAAGCACAATTTTTTTTCTCGATTTATTCTGCCATAAGGTAGCTGAGTTTTGTAGTATTAACAATAGAAAGTGTACAGTCATGGGTAGTCTATTTCGAAGTGGCATGTAATTGAGGGTTCTTTTCGACCCTTTTTCTTCTTCTCGTCAATATGCTCGAACCTCTTCTTTCCTCATAACAGGTTGTGCCTAGATTCAAGTACGGAGCAACGCGATACTGGGCGATCCTGTTCGTGTTTTGGTTTCTTATATTTGGAATTTGGGCTTCTCGGACACACAATGTTCGTTCCACGTGATCTTGCCTCTTCCAATCTCAGCTTATCCTCTGAGTGCTTTGTTCAGTACGAAATGAACAATAAACTTCATGAGCTCTATTTGAAGGTTAATGCAATAGACCCCTTACTTTCCTTTTTCTTTTTTCAAGTATGTTTTTTTGTGCTCAACTAGTTTTCAATGCATGTCTATTATGATAAGTACCCAATTGCACAGCAATGCCATTTGCTGAGTTGTTTCTGGAACAAGTATGAGCTGTTCAAGCAGTAGCTGGCTTGAATTATTCTTTATCTGTCTTCTAGTTGTGAACCCTCCTCTTTGTATCTGATTTGAGTTTGTTGCTAAGATATCACATTGATGTGTTTCTATGGTCATTCCCAGAAGGAAAAAAATGGTGGGAAAGGAAATATTGTTGATAGTGTATGTTTGAAATAAATAGCAATCTTATCTTTCTAGTGTGGACTTAAAACTCAACCAGAATATTCCAGGGACCACCAAATCTTATACTTCTATGTTTGGAGTGATTCTCTGGGTATTTTTTTGTAATCAGTGTTTCAGGAACACTATTTTTGGTGGTATTTTGACCAATTGCCTCAATGTGTACCAGGTACACAGTTGAATGCAAATGCTACAACTTGTGAATGTACTAGGCTCTGAAGGGTAAATTGTTCTATTATGCCCTTATCTCTTTTTCAGTGATGTTTACTTTGCTTCCTAACCTTGTAATTCTTTCAATTAATTTTTTATTTTATTTTATTTTATTTATTTTTTTTTTTTTGTAAAAAAAGAGGTTTTCTGTTGTCTCTTACTCCCAAGTACTCTGAATCTTTTCCATCTAAAATTGAGAAGCTCTCCATGTATTAGGGGGTGTTTGGTTGCACATTTTTGTTGGAAAAAAAAAGTTTAGAATATTCTATTTTTTTAAAAAAAATAAACTTTACTATTAAACAAACACACAAAATAATTTTTTGATATATTTTATGGTGAACTAAATGCATCCTTAACCTTTTGTTTTTAATTTTTATTTTAAGACTCATATAAGTCATTGATCTGTAGGCGCATCTTTTGAATTTTGTGTTTTTGTTGCCCCATTTTAAAACCGATCTTCGGTGGTGTCAACTTGTCATGATTGGTTGATTAATAATAATAAAAAAAAATATGGAAATAATAAATATTATTAATAATTAATGTGTATTAGGTGTCAAAGTTTTTGACTTAATAAGCACGGTGAAATAATTGTACCAACATTTGCGAGCCCAAAGCAATAATTTACCTACTCCGTAGTCACGAGACGTGGTGCACCCGGTCTACGGAAACATTTCCTTCCGTAGACCTACTACAAAATGACTGGGGTCCGTATACTAATGGTGTCCTAACTCCTACGCGAGCGCGGGCGCATACAAATCCACGTGCGACATCGTCGGCGGGGGTTGGAGGCGCATCAAGATTCGTGCTCGCTTCGCTCCTGACGCGGTTTGGACGGTGGATGCCTACCCCGCACTCGAGAGAGGGTGCGGGTATCCCTACACCAAAAACTCCTCGTCCGCGTCCTCCTCTTCTTCCCCATTTCCCTTCTCTCTCTCTCTCTCTCTCTCTCTCTCTTCGACGTGTCTCTCTCTCTTCCGTTTAGGGTTTACTCTCCCCATTTCTCTCCCCCGAAACCCTGGAAATTCGATCCGTTCGCCACTCCGATCTCTTTCTACGCGCTTTTGAATCCCCTCTCTTGTAGCTCCTAAATCTCCTCGTCCTCGATCTTCTTCTCGTGGCTCAAGGTAACGTCTACTTAGATTTTTTTGTTGTTTTAATGTTCCGTTCGTAATTTTGTTCTAATTGATGTTGTGGGTTGGTGATTTGGGGAATTTGGTTTGTGCGAAGCTCGAATTTTGCTCGCTTTTGTGCATCAAAATCGCTACTTTGAGTAATTTCACAAATTAGATCAAAGGAGAGGGTTTTGTTCTCTTTATGGTGTTGTGCATTAGAAACTCCTTAGGATGGCATGAGATCGTAGTTTAGTATGCGAGGAGTTTGTTTGGACATTTGGGATAAACATTGTATGCACCTGTATTTTGCTTCTAGGGTTAATTTCTTTAGGGATTTGCTCTCGTTTGGTTGGTTTGATATGCTGTTGCATCATTTGATTCTCACACTGACCTGTGTCCGTAGGAATGTGCAGAGGCCTCAGGTCTCAGATGAATTCATTCTTAGTAATAATTGTTCATTGATGAAAGGGATAAAGTAGCCCTTAGAGCATCTTTCATTTCGGACTGCTACGAGATAGAAAGTGTGAGAAAAGTTTGCTAAACCATTGAAAGTTTAAGTAAATTTATAGGCCAAATATGCTAGTCCAAAGTTACTGATATTGATTCAATTTTATTCAATCATAGATATAAGTCAATCAAGATTTGATAAAATTAATTTTATGTGATATATTTACTGCAACTAGTTACTATATCTCATCCGTTTGCTCCCACTGCATGATCTCTCGGGTGAGATCATTCCTATCTTTATATCGTGAATCTGCCATTACCATTTACTGATTTGTTGATGAATCCTCATGTCTATGTCTAATTTAAATTGTTCGGTTATTGGACTTATTTCTAAATCACGGTTACTGTTGGATACATTGTTGAAGTCATTTACTTTGTATGGCAATTCTCAGCTGATGTATGTGTTTATTGACTTTGAAGCATCACCATATATATATGCATTTTGAAACAGGTCCAATGGAGATACCATTGCTAAAGACGCTGCTTGACGGCATTTCAAATTTTGTCCTCCTATCGTCCAGCAGCGCTGTTAAAACTGAGCTAGTCCACCGATATTGGCGAAAAATTAATGACATCTTGGATCTTCTGAAACCTGTCTTTGATGACGTCATCTGTAAGACATCTTTAGATGAGCAACTGAGTAAGGTGCTTAAAGAACTGGATTTCGTTATCAATGAAGCTCGGGAAATTATTGGCAGCTGGAACCAGATGTCGAGCAAAATACTTCTTGTATGTCAGAACTGCTCAATTTATCATATTAAATTGCTTCTTTTGTTTTATTTTCCTGTCGTAAGAAATGATTCGTGTGATAACTTTTGGATATTTATTGCCCCCGTTGCCTGATGACCTCTCAAATCTTAATTCCAAATAAATTTATGTTATACCTTTCTGCTTTGCTACTAGATACCACAGGTGAAGAAGTTTATCCTGGTCTATTTGAATAGGTCTTCTATTACAAAAATATGTTATCGTTTGTGAGAAACTCAAGCTCTACTTGTTCCATTTTCAAGAATATACAACAAGAAGTTGTAGATTGTAATACTATATCACGTCTTTAAAAGCAGCTATTATGTTTTCCTAATTTTTTGATCTTTCGTTAATATATTACACATGTTTTTTCATCTTGTATGAGCTGTGGGGATTTTTCAGAAACGCCTGTTACCATATTATTTTTTCTTTCATCCTGGATAACTAGTGATGGCTTTACTTTGGCTTAGTTGGTACATGTTTTAGTTTTTTCCATGCATTGGTTCCTTTATTTTTTCGAGGAGCCATAATGTATTTGAATCGTCTTTCTTTTTTGTAGCAGAGGAATCATGATATACAATTGCCGAATAAATGAATACTTGTGAACTTTTGGAAATGTTAGGAAGCTAATCTTGATTTTGCTTCCTTTGAAATTTGAAATTGTTTGGTAGTTAAGTGGAATCATCCGTACATCATTTAGACTTACATGAGCAAGCGCGTCTAGCATCATGGAAGTTTTAATTTTAGGCAAATTGAAGTACCAACTAAAGTTTGATTTACATTGCAGGTATTGCAAATTGAGCCCATAATTACAAGAATTAAGACATATGCCCTAGAGATATGCCTAAATGTTAATTCTTCGGTTCCACCACCAGTGCCCAGTTGTACTTCAACCTGTATTGAGGTAATGGCAATTTTGATAACGCTCAAACCTTTTTCCCCTTTTATCTTTCAGCATAAATTAGCTATTTACTTGAATTCAGCTTTATCATGAAGAAACTTTTGTTGAATGCAGAAACTTCAACGAATGCATAATGACCAAATTTGTGGTGTCATTAAGGAGGCTGCAAAAGAAGTAGTAGAGAAAGCAACACCAAAGCCTGAGAAACTGGCAAAGATTTCAAACCATTTGAGCTTGTCAACAAATCATGAACTCTTGATTGAGGCCGTTGCCCTCGAGAAACTTAAAACAAAGGGTGGTCGAGGAGAAAACCACATAGAGTTCGATACTATTGACCGAGTGACTGCACTTGTCAACCATATGCATGATTGCTTTGTTAAAGAAAAACAGTTACTTACCATTAAAGGAATACCTATTCCTGCTGATTTTTGCTGCCCTCTCTCCTTGGAACTGATGTCTGATCCGGTGATTGTTGCATCGGGTCAAACGTACGAGCGGGCCTTTATCAAAAAATGGCTTGATCTGGGTTTAATTATTTGCCCTAAGACACGTCAAACCCTAGGGCACACCAACCTGATTCCCAATTACACCGTCAAAGCTTTGATTGCCAACTGGTGTGAATCGAATGACATTAAACTGCCCGATCCTGTGAAATCGTTGAATTCTAGTCTTCCTTCTGCTTTTCTAGTGGATTCAAGCCCTAATGAAAGGGCTGACCGTCCAAGTTCACCAGAATCTAATAGTCCCACATCTCCCCATCAGCGACTCTCCATTTCACAAACTGCAAATGGATGTGAGGAAAATTTTTCCAGATTATCATTAGCAACTTCTGAAGCAAAAACAGAATCTAGCTTGGAACAAAGTAGGTGTATTGATTCTGGTGGCGAAACTTCAAACCAACTGAAGGAGGACAGTTTTCTAGTTTCTCATGTGGATAAGCAGTTTTATGGTCAAAACAGTAGTGCTTCTGCCTCAAGTGCTGTTCCGAGTAGCAATGCTGTTCATGTATCAAGTGAGGGTTCGAGTAACGATAGCAGTGATACATCAGGAGAAGTTACACAAGAAACCCAAAATGTCTCTTTGGCCCCCCCAAGAGAACCTGAATTTATACTTAGAAGAAGTCAAATTTGGCGCCGTCCGTCTGATAGGTTCTCCGCTAGAATTGTATCGTCACCCTCTATGGATTCCCGACCCGACCTCTCCGGTGTCGAAACTGAAGTTCGGAAGCTGATTGAGGATCTGAAAAATGATTCCGTGGAGGTGCAGAGAGCGACAACAGCAGAGCTTCGCCTTCTCGCTAAGCACAACATGGAGAACAGGATTGTGATTGCTAATTGCGGAGCTATAAGCCCATTAGTTGGCCTTCTCTACTCAGCTGATCCCAAGACCCAAGAAAATGCCGTAACTGCCCTCTTGAACTTATCGATCAACGATAATAATAAGACAGCGATAGCCAGTGCTGACGCCATCGATCCTCTTATTCATGTCCTCAAAACAGGTAGTCCTGAAGCAAAAGAGAACTCAGCAGCAACTCTGTTTAGCCTATCAGTAATTGAAGAAAACAAGGTCAGGATCGGTCGATCGGGGGCTATCGTGCCTTTAGTAGAATTATTGGGAAACGGAACTCCTCGAGGAAGGAAAGACGCAGCTACTGCTTTGTTTAATTTGTCCATATTCCATGAAAACAAGGCTCGAATTGTTCAGGCTGGGGCCGTGAAGCACCTAGTAGAGCTTATGGACCCAGCTGCTGGGATGGTCGACAAAGCCGTGGCTGTTTTGGCGAATCTTGCTACTATACCGGAAGGGAGGAATGCCATTGGCCATGCAGGTGGGATTCCTGTGCTTGTAGAGGTTGTCGAGTTGGGTTCTGCGAGGGGAAAGGAAAACGCCGCTGCAGCTTTGCTTCACCTATGCACTAATAGTAACCGGTTCTGTAGTCAGGTTCTTCAGGAAGGTGCTGTTCCCCCATTAGTCGCGTTGTCTCAGTCAGGCACTGCACGTGCAAAAGAAAAGGTATTATACTTCATTTGTATCCCCTATTTATATTTATTTTCTCCTCGTGATTACGTTACTTCCTTCATGCCATGGTCTACTCGTTCTTTTTCTCTTGAATCTTATTTTAGTTCTCATGTTTAACTTTTCATTCTGCACACAGGGCTTGCTTATCTTTTTACTCGACTTTAGTTCACAGAGTCTATCATAGGAGTTGTCTAGTTCGCAGAATGCACATTGAAGTATTTGCATTATTAGCAGTTTCTCAGAACATGCTACTGGAATGTTATTTCAAATGATGCACAAAGCAAACAGTACTTTCTTGGTCATACCTGTTATATTATTATTCAGATGTGAATAATCTAATCCTAACCTGACCAACCACATGCATGGGTCTAAAATGTTTGTAACCTGAAACCAACTCGACATTATACAGAGCAAGAACTGATCAGTTTGGGCTCGAGTTTAGGCTGGTTAGTCTTAGGTCTCTTTAAAATTCCGAGTTCCTATTTGGCAAGGTGTTCAGACTTTGAAGATGTAAATTTGAAGAACTTATCAAAACTGTTCCTAATTAGCTAAATAAGAAGAACTCTCTACAGTTTTTGGAGCTTCATGAGTTCTCAGATTGCTTAAATGGCTTTATTCTTTTCAGGCGCACGCTCTTCTCAGCTATTTCCGCAACCAACGGCACGGCAGCGCAGGGAGGGGAAGATCTTGATAAATGATAACAATGTGTTTATTTTCGTTTAGCTCCTCGATTCGATCTAATTATGAGTCGGCTCCTATTTATCGTTTTTGGCAGCGGTGTCGGCGTCCCAAGGTATGTGTGCAACTGTTTTTCTAGTCTGCTCTTCTTTCATATTTTAGTCCATCTGGCAATTGTTGTTTGTGTTGTTGCTTTGTAAAAAAGAAAAAAGGAAAAAAAAAAAAAAAAAACTGATTGTATAGTGGTCCTTAGATGACCATTGATTGTTTGTACTCACCATATGTATATGCATTTTCCTTAAGATAAATACATGACTTTCCTTGTCGAACTACACAACTAATGCAATGTTTATTGCTCTTTGATTAGTCCAACTCGTGCGAATCAGCAAAAGCCAAAAAAGGTGCAAATTGTAAAGCTTTTTGGGTTGTGTTGCTGTGCATTTTATGTCGGTTTTCTCTGTGTAACGAGAGATTCGACCCATTAGCAATAGCAATAATAATTCGTTTGATGTAAACTATATTTCAAAATACGTAAGTTCAGTTATTATTACTAGCGTTCATATTTTGTATATTGAAAATTTGATATGGGACTATTGGGATGATATACTTTGTGTCTGCTGCGAGTCGCGGCCTCAAGAGTAGGGGTGGCAATCCAGCTCGCTGTTCGCGAGCCAGCTCGTGTTCGGCTCGAAATGAGCTCGAGATTGAATCGCTCGTTTAGTAAACGAGCCGAACACGAGCCGAATTTTTCAGCTCGTTTAATAAACGAGCCGAACACGAGCTAGGGTCAGCTCGCTCGTGTTCGGCTCGATAACAGCTCGAATATGTATATATATATATATATATATATATATATATATAAATTTTACTATTTAGATTTTAGGCTATCAATTTTTTGTGAATTTTAATTATTAGATTAAAATTTTAATTTTTTAATTTTTTTTCAACTTTACACCTAATAGTATGAATGAAAATTAAACTTGTTGTTCGCGAGCCAGCTCGTGTTCGGCTCGTTAATAAACGAGCCGAACACGAGCCGAATTTTTCAGCTCGATATTTAAACAAGTTAGCTCGTGTTCAGCTCGTTTATTAAACGAGCCGACCAGCTCGCTCTTGTTCGGCTCGTAGACACCCCTATCCAAATCCTAGTAGTTATGAGATTTAAGCAAATGGTTGGATACTCTTTTGTTTTTCCCAACTTCATTAGTAAGTTCCCCTAGATTTAAAATATGTAAGTAAATGTTTTCACAGATAGAGATGGACAAAATAGTTATTTAATATGAAAACTTAAATTTAATCAAAATTAAGTACATACTGCTTTAAAATTCGAGCATTGATGTAGAATAAAATTCATGCCTTTATTATAATAATAATTATAATAATAATAATGATACTCGGAAGCGAAAAAATGCAATAAACATATGTAAAAAATCTAGGGACTCAGGGAGGGACCAAATTGTTTAAGCAAAAACTATAGAGGAGGTATCAAATCATAATATCACGATAATACAGGGACTTCCCAAATACTTTTCACCCTACTTTAGTAAGTTTCCATTTTAAGTTTTCATAGATAAATTTAATATTAAATAATAAATAAATAAATAAAAAAATAAAAACAAAGACGACGACGACGACGTAATAATCGACTCCTCCTCCGCCGCCGCGATCTACGACTCCGCCACCGCCTCCGCCGCCGCCACCTCCGCCGCGCAGGAGAAGCCGCAGCCGCAGCGGGGGATCTCGGCGAAGTTGGAGACGGGGAAGGAGGCGGAGAGGGGGCCGACATAGAAGTCGAGGTCGGCGCCGCTGCGGTCGACCTCGCCGATGCCGAACCAGACGAGCAGAACCCTAACGCTGACCCCGCTCAGCTCCCTCAGCGACCCCGACGCCACCCTCCCCGTGATCCGCTTCTTGTACTTGAGCAGGTACCCCGCTCCCTCCACCTTGAACTCGCAGTCCCCGCTCAGGTACAACTCGAACGCCCCGTCCTCGCCCAGGGTGTAGCTCCTCACCCCCTCCGGTAGGATCCCCTTCGGGAAGTTGAATCGCTCCAGCATCTCGTACGCCGTTGGGGTTTCGGATCCGAGGGACCGAGCGTCCCCGAGCGCGGGGACGACGATGGCGATGACGACGACGATCCACTGGAGCGATTTGGCTTTCCCCATTGCTAGGGCTCTAGGGTTAGGGTTAGGGTTAAAAATGGAGTTTTTTTTGGACGGAAAAAAATTAAAAACAAAAACAAAAAAGAAATTGAGGAGAAATGGGGTTGAGAATTAATCAATAATAATATAATAATAATAATAATTATTATTATTATTATTATAGTTTATAGGAAATTGGGATCCAATGAGGAGAGAGAGAAATTTCTCTATGGAATTAGTCCACCACGTCATCAATACACCGCACTCTATTTGTATCTGAACGAAAAAAAATTGATATTCAAATAGTCTTGGTCTACGGATGACGTGGTGGAGCAGGTGCACTATTTTTTTTATGAAAGTACACGTGCACGTGGACAACGCATAATGCATCTATGCGTGTGTTGTGCGACATCTCGCACTCACTGAGGATGAGGTGGGTCAACAGTTTAACACCTACTTTGTATGATTGCTCATAAATATATATACATATATATAATTTAATTTTGGTCCCGGAATCTTAATTTTAATTTTGTTGTTACTTAGGCCTATACTTTTTTAAGATACTATTTAAGTAATTTAGAATATTATTGTAGTTTTAGTAAATTTTAACATTATAACAATAAGTAAATCTACAGATAATGTATTATTATTTATATCATACATAATATCAAAGTTTTTTTTTCTTTTTTTAAAATTTTTTTAAAGAGAGAGAGAGATGATCTTGGGGTCGATTTAAGAAACAATATTTTCCATTACAAAAGCAAGATATTGTTACATGCATGCATTCGTGTGAGAAATTGTAGTGATTAATTAATAAGCTTTCCTAAAGCTATAAAATAAAATAAAATAAACAAAATAAATATTTTTTATAAAAATTAATTTCATATTAATTAATGTAAACATATCGAGTAGCGGATATATATCTACAAAGTTCAATTTTGTTGTAGAACTTTGTTGTTCATATTTGTTTCTCTGATAGTATTAGTTTACTATTTATTTTTTAACAGTAAATATTTTCCTCCAAAAATTTTAAACTTTTAATTAATTATAATATTCCAAAAGATAAAAAAATAAATTTATCTTATTCACTAACCAAAGTTAACTATTTAACCTATATATATATATATATATATATATATATATATATATTGTTTTCACTTTAAAACTATCCAAGAAATATTTTTTAGTTTATTTTAATTTTTTTCAAATAAATTTTTAATTTATTTAAAAAAAGTTATGTCCAAATAATTTTTTAAAGGTGTATAACTTTTTTAAAACTCTTATTCAAATAATTTTTTTAAAAATTTAAGTTTAAAATTAATGTAGAAATAATTAAAAGAAAGTTTCGAAATTTTAAATTATTTTTAACCATAATAGCTTTTTAATAGTTAAAAAATATTTAGAACATTTTTAAATATTTTTAAAGATAAATTTTTTTAAAATCTAAAAAGAAATCTAGGCCAGCGCGGCCCGGCCTGAATTTTTAGACGGGCCGGTCCAGGCCGGGCCGGGTCGGGCTCAGGCCCGTTTAGGCCCGCGACCCGATAGTCTACTGTAGCAGTTGTTTGAGTATGGTCACCGCAGGTGAGCTCACCGCACTTCACAACGTAGCCCAAATCCCCTAAAAAATATTTTTTTGTGGGTTGTTGCCTTAAAAATTTTGCGGTTACGATTACTGAGCGGTGAGTGTACTGCATGAAGGAAATGAATCTTTTATATATATATATATATACAAAAATAAATAAATAAATAAATCTGGTTTGAAAAAATAAGCAATTGTTTAAATTTAAATAATAGATTCAAAATTAAATTTAAATTTTATGTTTGATTCATAAATTTAAATATACATTCAAACTTTAATTTAAAGCTTGGAATCAATTCAAATTTTTATATTTTGGGTATGCATTACTAGAAAAATTTGTATGTTATGGAACGCATATAAAAGGTATTTACGGTATAACTAAATTTAAAATATATTTAGAACCAAACCAAATTTATAAAAATAATTAATTAAAAAAATAAACTCATTCCGTCAAAAATCATTTTAAATTATAAAATTTAAATCCAAATTCAGAATTTATTTTAACTTAAAATTTTAATTTTAATTTTAATGTTAATTTAATTCAATTAAATTTGCAAATATTTTTGGCATGAACATATTCAAATTGCTTATCACATAATTTTATCAAATCTTTTGCACTTGATTGAGGTAATGAACTGCCTAAAAAAATGCACTGAAATTAAAATTTTAATGCATATATATTCATTCATCACAAGGAATATTAGGAATATTTACAGCCCATAGAGGAGAATTTTGGTCCAAAAAAACAAAAAGGCAGGCTAAAACTGCAGAATCAGAAATGTTAAGGATTGTGTTTGCCAAATCCCCCAGGTTGGACCATCAGACAAAACCAATACCCCTCTCTCCTTTACAAATGCTAATACTGGCACTTAACATAAGATCAGAATTGGGCCTACAAAATATGGTTAGATAGTAACATATAGTTTGGCATCTACACATTACTAAGTGTATATATATATATCCCTAGTCGATGATCTTTATAGTAAGTCGAAGAGCGTCTGTCAGTAAAATGGAGTTCTCCGGGGACTGGCCTGATCGCCAAACTTTGAAATTACCGTCGAAGAAACCGTCTTCTTTCCACTCTCTTAGCATCACCATTGAAAATGGCCCTTGCTCTTTTCCTTGAGGGTCAATGTAGTGCCACACATTGTCGCTCTCGCAGATCACTTCACTGGATATCACCTTGAAGATGGAGGGCTTGCTTTTCTCCAAGGTAACCAAGCTGTCGTCGTCTTCGGCTAGGTCGACAGTTAGGGCTTTTCTTGCTTTTTTATGCTTTGGCTTTACTTTGCTTCCTGCGATCTCGATCACTTTATGGCGATCGTCGCAGTTCTCATTGCGGAAGCTCGAATTATTATGTGGGTTGGTTTCTGCAGCAGAACATCGAAAGGTCACAGCATTGTGGAATTTTTAACATGAATTTGTGAGAAGAAAAATATGGTGTTAATAGGGGTAGCAGTAATAATATAAATTACATGTAGAATAGACTCTGACGAATTTTCTTTTTTTTTTAAAAAAAAAACAACCTTCAGGTCTTTCTTCTGCTGCATCTTCGCCGGAGTCGGCTCTTTTCACTGCTGCACAGGCACAAAAGTTAAAAGCAGGCATGATATTTCTTTATTTCAAAGTTGGCCTTTCAGATAGAAAATAGAAAGCAGTGAAGGTGGCCTTTCTGATAGATTATCCCACAATTTATCTTATCAGGATAAACCAAATCAAATCTGTTAGGAGAACAATGGGCTATTGATTAAGGGTGAAGTTATATCCACTTGTTCAGCAAAAACTAATTGTTAATTGCAAATAACAGTGGGGGGGGGGAAAGAAAAGAAAATGTTTAGATTGATGAACCTGAAACTTTTTGCGGAGAGTTCACATTGGTGACATTTCCATCTGCAACCATTTTAAACTAGTATTTAGCCAAAATTTACTGTATACGAGTGCTATAAAATGCCAAGCTGCTAATATTCAATGAATATCAGTTATTGCCACACGGCAATGTAGTTCTAAAAGTTGGGTTACTATAAAGAGGCATAAGTTACGAAAGCAACCAGAAACAGTTAAACAATGAGAGGATCAGTAGCAGATTCGGATATTTCAAGTGAAAAGTGTGTCTCCTAGGAAGTGTAAAGAATGAATTGGTATTAGAAATGATTTTACATTCCAAAACAATAAATTCGTGAATCCTGCCAATTATGGCATCCAAAAGTTCATATATCAATGTTACTACCATAGCTACACTACGAGTATAAACTCTCCTGATTCCAAACTATTATTTAGTCAATAAAGTTTCTTTTTAAAAGAAATTGGATCGGTTCTACCTGTTCATAACAACTATGTAATTTCTTTACGAAAACTACGACACACTAGACTGTTTGGCAATCTCATTTACATAGCAATTATCAATCAGCAATATACGTGCATAATCAAAAAGAGTACATTGAGATTAAACAATAGTAACATTGAGAGAGTGAGGTGAACCTTTATTTTCTTCATGATCTTCAGACGAGCAGGCTGTGTCTCTAATTTCTCCTTCTACGTCTGCAATAACTTTTGGTATCTCTTTAAGAAGTCGCTGTCTTTCTTCTGGTGTCCGAAGTAGCTCTCTTTTATCAATGCATTCATAAAGCTTAAAATCCAACACAGGTTAAGGAAATAAATTGCCTATATTACCTCATAATTTATAGCAGGTTTACAATTACAAGATTCAAAAATAGAAAAAAAAAAAAAAAAATTCAGTACACGTTTTGCTATATTTAAAGGATATTCTCTGCGCCAACCCTTCTCATTTGCTTGATCTATCAACCTTTGTAATTTCACAAGTTCTCTATCAATCCACTGTAAAGGAATAAAGTTGGTTAGCCTCCGGAGAGAAAACAAATTTCAGAACAATTTGCTTTATTTAAAACCATGTTAAATAAAAAATACTTGCATGACTCATAATATCCGCCTGGACAGTTCTAGCTTTTTCCTCCAGCTGTCCCTGTTGAAAGGAGGATGACTCAGAATATTATTTTGCCTTTGTCATGACAGTTATACAAGAATTGCTAATAGATGGCATTTTCTGTGTTAGATATCACAGCAAGGAAACTGAAATCAACAATGATGTAAAATTAGAGAGTATAACAGCATTCTTTATACAATTTGTACTTCGTATGGTAGCATTTGATTGATGCTAGGATTATGGCTTGTTTTCTTCTCAGTTTTTAAGATTCTTTGATGCTAACCGGCAAGTTATTTCCCAACTGTTTGGTTTGTCCCAATGTATTGCATTCTAAACTAAAGGTACTCCAAAATTTTCCTCTAATTTAGAACTACCTTAAAGACACGGACAGATATAATCATGATGCATGCTGGAGAAATTAGAAGCGATGCTGAAGTGTATGCTAATTAACAAGTCTAAAAGTGGAAAACCATATGCAGATCCCACAAGAACATGTCTATATTGCAAGAATTATAGTGTTTTCAGCAGAGTAACTTACAACAGTAGGCCTTTCCAAAAGACCTTCCTTTACCAACTGGCGGAGATCTTCACATTCTTCCTGTTAACAAGAATATAAAATAATTTCATTTCACCATATTGGCAATCTCAAAAAGGAAATTATGGCGTTCTATGAGGAATAGGAAAAAAAAAAAGGGAACATCTTCCGAAAACTTGTTCTACCAACAAATTAAAGAGGTTAAAAAATAGTACCCACCAAACCCATGCCATCCATCTAAATTCTGCGCAGATCTTGATGAAAAATATTCCACTAAAAAAAATACGTCTGAATTTATGAATTTGACAGGAGCAAATTATTATTCATTGGCTACTCTTATTATGTTTCCAAATTACATAAAAGTGCAGTAGGTAGATGACCATATGCAATACCTCCTCAAAGTCATCATCCGACAGCATAGAAATTTGGACATCTTTTACCATGTTGGAAATACACAGTACTACATCTGTTTTCAACTCCCCTATCTTATAGGCCTCAGTAACCTTCTTAATACCTGTTATGATAATGAAACAATGACTGAAGAGAATCAAAGAGGATACAACATGAAGCTGCCTTATAAAAGAAGAATCTCATTCAAACAAGAAAAGGTATTGGTGAAATTCGCGTATTGATGAATGCTTACCTTTAACCTGCCCAAGCTGGTATACTTTTTGCGGCATGTTGTAAAAATCTTTAGGATCTCTCTTAACCCTGACGAAGCAGCCAACAACTTTTTGGTCGAAGTTTTCAGGGTATTTTAGAAGGTCTACAAGTAAAGACCTTTTCAAATAGACTAGCTTAATATTTTCCTCTATAATGGAAGCACATGAACATTTCATTGATTCCAAAAACTTTTCCCTGTAATAATTTGAATTGGATTTCTTAACCTTGAATTCAGAACTGATGTTCCTCTTCTTCTCCCGTAAGACCATGTTATCTTCTTTTTCTGAGCTAAGTGAAATTTCATCGTCTGAATCACCATTAGCAGCAAAGTGGCTTTCCAACAAGCTGAAGATTTTATGAAGCTTCAGTTTCTTTCTCCTAAATAGGGGAAGAAGCCTCTCATCACATATAACATTCTTTTTCTTCTTTTCAGTATGCAAAAGATTGTTCAATTGAATGTAATCCTTTATAATTTCAGATGCGTCCAATTGTGTAATAGGTTCTTTTGTATCCTTACCAATAGACGAAAGAAATCCTATTAGCTCTTCCGAACCCCACCCAACATAGGTTTTCTTCTTGCTCTTGCATCTTTTAATAGGTGCTTTTACTTTCCTCCGCTTTTTCCTTTTCAGATTTGCAAGAAAGGATTTCTCATCATCAGAATTATCTTGCAAGTCATCATCCTCATACATTTGCTGCTCTACAGAACACCTATCTGAATCTGATTCACTTGTATAGCTTTTACCTCCTTTGAGAAGAACATTGGCCGCTTGAAGATCAGTCAATGATAAATGTTCCTTATCTTTAACTATCGCCCAGTAGTCCTTAAACAGAAACTCGTAAGTTTCTGAATCTTTGAAATCAACTTTACCCTGAAAAGGGCAAAATTAAGGGCAATCACAATACATGAAGAAAAGCAAATCCAGAATTTGGAAAATTAAAAGAAAATCTTGATGATTTGAAAAGTTATCTCCTTTACTGAATAGCAACTTACGTGTCACCTTTCCCTTACATCTTGTATAGTCAATCTACTACCTAAATGATGCAAAAGAGACATCTAATATGCATGTAGTCAATCTACTCATGTTGATAACATCCTCAGATTAATTATGAAGCCAAAGTACGATGCAGCATGGCCGGACTAGCAAAATTAATGTATTGGTCAGAATTGTCAATCCAAAGAAATTTCAAAGTACAATACAGCATTGTTGGGCCTCACAAAATAAATAGATGGATATGCATTACAGAAGTCTTTGATTAGCAAAAGATCATGCATAATTTATTGACAATTGATAGAAGCCATCAATATAATTATAGAAATCAAGGAAGAAAATGAAAGTTATAAGAAGGATTCTTTGATACAGTACCCCATCAGAATCAACATCAACATTTTTCTCTATCAAGATTGTCAGCCTTAAACAATTATTACAGAAGCCCTTTGTCTTTTTCTTAGCTTGCACAAACTCAACTTCTCTGATGCATTTGCGGCACACAGAGGTCGGACAACAGAAACATTGCACAAACGAACTCCTTTTGCAGATAAAACATGAGTGCCAACCTGTTAATAAGCTTATCAAGTTGAATATACTAAATATGAAAATATATCAACTTAAATGACTGGAAAAACAGAATCTTGAATCAAAATGAAGTCCAGAGGTTAAAGGACACAAAGCAACATACAACCAAATCAGATATATGATACTGAAATCTGTTTAGGTAAAGAAAATGTTGTCAAACTCTGAATGGTAAAATCCTTCACTGACATAAGTAATGAAAAATTGTCCGAGTTGATGCAAGGCAGATAAATCTTCAGGAAGCACTAATATAGAGGCTGCAACATGGTTGAACCGTGCATCTTAACTTGTTATTTGCATTGAGCATAATGACTTTAACATTTGAAAAGTTAAAATTGGGTTAGGGTTGAGAAAGCTCAACATGACCAAACCTGATCTAATTAAAACTCATATTGACTCACCAAAATATATATGATTCTGATTTAATGTTGAATCTAATTCACCTAATTGACCTGATGTGTAACATCATTTGTTCCATGTACAATCTATTAGTACAAAGATAATAGATATATGGACGAATATCTAACTTAATCAAGGCTTATTGACCAAGTTAACCCAATCAGGGGATTGAGACGTTTGGGGTGGGTCATGATTCAAGAATGTGCATAGCAAGATCAGAGTGAGTGCCTGAAATCATGTGCTTGTGCATTTCCAAGTTGAGGAAAGATATATCAGTGCATTTACTGCAGTTATATGCATATGATAAAAATATATACAAGTCCTTAGTGTTTACCACAGTTCCATTGTTCATCTGTTTCAAGGAAAGATGATTCCTTTCCCACGCATTGAGGATGGTAAGCTTTCAGACAGCTCCTGGAGAATGAAAATAAGAGCTTATTATATTAGAAATAAAAAATACGTTACCCAAGCCGTAAGAAGACTATAACAGATGAATCACAAAAATTCACATACTTCATATCCTAAAGAACTTCCCCACATCAATCCCACCCAATAGGTATCCAAAGCAATCACCAACCACATATTCGAACTAACTTTGCTACACATTATACATCCCAAATCATTTTTTCTTTTTACTTAAGAAGCAACTCGATTTGTTAGGTGACCCACTTAGGCATCTTTACCATTTTCTTTTTTTTTTTTTTTTTTTTTTTGACATGTTAGGCATCTTGAAAATAACTTAGTACCGAGTTACTAAGTAGGAAAGGCTATTCATAACACAAGGTTGGTCCACGAAGTATGATACCCAGTCGTAGTTGTAATCAGCAATCGCAGATTCGTCTAAAAATTGCTGAGTTTTGGATTTCAAATTTCGAGACTTACGATACCATCAGTAAAAGATTCTTGCTAGCCTTACAATTACCTTTTTCATGTAAGGTTCTTACCTGAAATCATTTCCATCTAGAGATACTATTGGCAATCAATTACTGATTCCAGAACAGTTAAGAACTTCTTTGACATAAATGGTTATCGGACGAACATTCCTGCCGGATGCTTCTCCAAATGAGGTTTCCACCACCATTTTTTAGTATAAAAGGAATAGATATCCAAAGCACTTTTAAGTTCTATTTTTTTTCGGACTATAAGGGCTTATTTGGCTCCACTTTTGCTTCTGCTTTCAGCAACAACAGTCCTTCACATAGGGACTTCTTTGCAAAATAAATGCGCCATGATAAACCAATTGTCGCATTCAGCTACTCATAGGAATGCTTATGAGGAACATACAAAAAGCTAAATGCAAGCGAATGATACGGTTTAGTTTACTAAGTTCTTTCTGAAGAAAATTTGTTCGCGACAAACTTTTTATCGAGATGGTTACTTTGCAAAAATGTAATTAGCAGGGCATTCAGCAATGAGAAAATCAGTAACTTCTACTGCAGCAGGCAGCAGAAAACGATTCTGAGCTTCTAATTCTGCTGCAAAAGAAACTTTACACAATATATTTCAATATAGTGGAGCTAATGCTTCTCTAAAGGCGCTACTTACTGCGAGCCAAAAAAAATGCCCAAAAGCATCAAATCAATCGCGTTTGCAGCTCAGATTCACAAACTCAGGCTTATGAATTCTCCAACATAACATTCACACCAGGAACAACAAAACCTCAGCAAATCATGCATGTATAAACATATAATAATATTTTCTAATCCAATGAACAATCTACTGATCTTTTTGGAAGTTAAAAGCAAAGGAAAATCAAATTTGAACTCACTTGAAGTCGCAAACACGGAGATGGCCCCCATCCTTGCAAGCAAAGCAGTAATCCTCCGCGATCTCCTCCTTGTTCCTCTTCACCCTCCCCATCTCCTCCAAAAGCTCCTCACCACCTCAAAACCCTACTAAAACCCACACGTCTCCACCTCACCTGCGCATTCCCGTTCGATCGAATGCCTCAACGGGGGATCACAGATCGCCTGCTGATTCGAAGCAATCGCAGGAGAAACGCAGCGATCGATCGATCGATCGATTTGGGGGAGGAGAGAGCGATCGAAGTGCTGTGGTTTGAAGCGCTTCCCCAACCAACACCACGGCTCGCGCTATTTGGAACGAAATAATATAGCTCCGCTAAACGCCATATAGGTAGAGAAACTATTGCATGCACCCGGTGCACCGTGCACCCCTAGTAAAAATATGTTAATTTCATAGTTCATCAAATAACAGCTAAATTTCGAATAGACCGGATAGACCGGGTGCAGGGAATCTCGAGGAGGGAAAAGGGAAGGAATCGATCTCCGTTCGACGGTCGAGATTTCTGGAGGGCTGATCGGACGGTTGATTTTCTGCCACGTCCGCACCTCTGCATGCGCCCGGCTCGGGAGATGAATAATAGGATGTGCAAAAATGCATGGAGACCCCTCTACATTTGCGCTCTCAATTATTTTTCGGTTTAATTGCCACTTTTTTTAAAAAAAATCATTTATTTTAATGCAATTAACTTTAACTAATTGAATTAAAAATGTTATTAAATTAACAATCTTTTCTTTTTAACAAAATATATATATATATATATATATAATAAAAAAATAATTATAATAATTTCGAATGATATAATCATTAAAGAAAATCAGGTCACATAATATGTCACAAACAGAAACATGTCTCTTTGGGACCAGTTCTAGTGGAAAATTCGCGATATTCGTCACTCTGATCCTGGACTAAATTGTTGTTGCAGAATTTTTAATTCACACCATCAAAGATCCAAAATACCTCTTACAAGAAAATGCATCAAACATATAGTATGATCCTTTCAGAAACACACACAAATTTCAAATGAAGGATATTTACAGCGTCGTATCGGCGCAATCTAGAAGTTCATAGCAGAAGAAAAAACACACACACACACACAGAGTTTGTATCCTAATCCGATCGGTTTGTCGAAGAGAAATTATTGCCTGCATAGGGTGCATCAATAGATAGATATATTTCCATCTGCCCTCTGTCTAATCTCATATGTTTAATCTAACCATCCAATTTGCGAAAGTAAAGAGAGTCATTGGTTGGCAGTGACTGCAACACGAGACAGGATGAACGGGCGACAGAAAAGTAGCGTGCGAATGTACGGATGCACTGCGTGCGGGCATCTATTTCTCTTCATTGAATCCCCACCACGCGCCACGGGGTCACTCCGCTAGCAGGAAGAGGAGCTCGGAGGAGAGGAACCCGCCTCACCAACGAGAAGGCTTCATTGAGACGGGCGACGCGAGCCTTGAACTGGGACGCCTTCTGCAAAATGCGACACGGTAAAAGAAAGGGTTACTTAGAGAATCAAACCGACGAATCACATTTACGAGATGAACATCAAGTTTCCAATGATATCACCTCATATAGCAAAATTCATACACATTTAAGCGACAGGAAAGAAATAGTAATAAACTAAGCAAATACCTTCGACAAATGAAAGAGGCAATCCTGGGGGACCTACAATACTATTTCTTAGTAGCACAATTAAAATGGCATTTACTGATGATTTCACTACCACAGCTTCAAAAGATAAAGCCTAAATCGCGCAATCTCACCGCAATCACAATTGCAACGAAAACAGCGCCAACACCGCAACTCAATTAGACAAAATTTATGATGAAATTTCGTAGTGCGAAGTGCTGATTCTTAATTGTCAGATCAATCTAATAGACAGTTTGCGGTGTGTGAATCATCAAACCATATTGTTTATTGTTTAAAGAAGCTAAAAGAAGAATCTATTTATAACACTGCACTTACCCATCTCCAACATTAATCATAATATATGCGAAATTGAAGCAATGAACTCAGGAACTGAGAGAGATCTAATAGGAAATAATCTTAATGGCAATTACTAATAACCGAAGCCGAAACCGAAACCGAAACACCCCACCTTTTCATCGAGACTGATATTGAGCTGTGGAATGCTCATCTTCTTCTGCTTCATCTTATACAACCTCCTCCCCAGTACTGCGAGCCCTAGTATCACCGCAGCAGCGGAGATCGACCACGCGGGCCTCGTTCTAAGAATGCAGAACTTCAACAATTCCAAGGGCACCTTCCACCAAACCATCCCTCCCTTTTCCCCGTTCGCAACCGAACCGATCTCCTTGCTACGCATTTCGTCGAACACCTTGCGTGCAACCTCATCTCCTCCACTTTTCTTACCAACTTCACCATCGTCCAAAAGCGAAAGCTCTCGCCTTTCGCCACTCGGCGGCGATCTGGGCTCGTCGGACGACTCATCCGACCAAAACGCGCCCGGGCTCCTCTGCGGGAACGATATACGGGAAAATCCCGATTCACCCTTGGGATTGTCCGATTCGGGGTCGACCCAGCTAGGGTTTTCCGAGTCACAGAGCCCCAGTTCATCTTCCTCCTCGCGTTTCTTCGCCATGGCGGGGCGGGATCTCGCAGGGTACTTGTCCTCGGAGCCTAGGGCGAAGTAATCGGCCTTGATCGCCCCGCCCTCGTCGGAAATTGCCTCGATTACCTCGCCAAGCGCGGCGGGGCTCACGGGGGCGGCGTCGGGGCCATGGAGGAGCTCCCAATCCGGGAAATCGATGGATTCCTCCATGAGGATTCGGCGAACCCTAGAGAGAGAAAGAGCGTGTTTGGGACGAAGACGATGAGAGAGACGAAGAGTACACGATGATATAAACGGGGAATTAACGTGAGTTTATAGCAATTTAATTTAACGTTATATTACGGAGAAATTTTAATAGACCGGGTTCACCCGTACAACCCGTGCACTCACCTCTCTTATCTTTCATTTCTTCACGAGTTTTAATCTCAACCGTTCGATGGTTTCCCCTTCAAATGTTTCAAGGTGGTGCACAAGATATGTTGATGAACCGGGCGCACGCAAAAACTTCTCGAGGAAACGGTTAACAATTTAATTTTTGCCGCTTACTGGAGAAATTATTATAGATAAATAGTTTAATTAAATATATTTTAATTAATTTAATTTTTTAAAAAGTAAATTGTAGAACTTTTAAATATTTTTATTGTCTAAAATTCAAATAAATTATGCATAAATATTTTATTTTAGCATAGCTAACATATATATTTATACAAATATCTTTTTTTGTGAACAGGAATTTAAAAAATTTGTCACTACCATTATATCACATATATTAGCATTTTATTATTTTACACTACGTAAATAAATTAATTATTATTTTAAGTATAAATGTCAATCATCTAAACCCAAAAATTTATTTTTGGGGAATAAATTTGTGATTAAATATTTAATCAACTCGTAAATTAAAATAATAATAATAATAATAATAATAATAATAATAATAATCGAAGGAAAGAAACAACAATAAAGGCACATTAGAAGGTGCATAAGAAGCCACGTAGGCTCCATTTCTTTTGGTGTGAGTTTTATTAAAACTATTTTTTAAGTTAAAAAACATATTTTTATTATAAAATTTTTTTATAAACTACAATATTTTAATTAAATAAATATTATTTGCACACTGCATTACATATTATAAGTAATACTATTCGTACATCCGAAATCGAATTTACGATATACATTCAATCCATTATGAAATAGAGACTTTTTTTACTGGTCCAGTCAAATTTATTTTATTCTAAAATATTTTTCATATATTATGATAAATTTTACATCCTATCATCTTAAAAATTTAAAATTATTTTTTATATTAAAAGTATAACAAGATAAGTAATTACATCACAATATAACACCTATGTGCTATAGTTGTACAAATAATAATATTATTTTTAAAAATTTGTTATTATACTTTTGTTTAATGTGAAAAGTTTTTTTTTTTTATTAAATGTTAGTATTTTGTTACTATTTATTATGTGGAATAATTATGGCAAGAAAAGTGTTTTTTTTTTATTATTATTATTATGGCAAAGGAAAAAAATTAGGTATATATATATATATATATATATATTTTTGTAGCTGAGTGTAATTGCTTAACAAGCTAATAATGTAGAAAATCACAAATAATCTCAGCCACATCCAAAAGTATAACAAAATATCAAAACCAACCATCTCACTAACATTCAAGTCAAATTCCATTCACAAGTTAAAAGCCCACCAGTAAAGGAAAATAAGGAAAAGAAGTGCAACTTTTTCCATACCTAACAAACTGACCACAACTAATTCCCACATCAATGTATTTGGACTGTGTTTGGTATTGGGTATAAAAGAGGATAAAGGAGTTATTTTTTTTTTTTATATATTAACATGATTTTGGATGGGGGAATACTGTTTCCTCCCAGACCAGGTTATCCGGTATAAGAGTAGAACAGCTGTTCCACTTGTTGTTTATTTATTTATTTTTTAATTACAATTTTTAAAATTATAAGATATTAAAATTTATAAATTCTATTCTTTTTATTCTTTTTTAATTTGGCTAAATTACAAAAATCTTCCTGTAATATTCCGTTTTTTCACTTTGCCCCCCTGTCTTTTAAAAGCCTACATTTTGCCCCCTCGTAATTACCGAATTGTCTTGTCTTTAGGGGGCAACGGCGTTAACGGAGGAGGTAAATTGACGAAAATGCCC
This sequence comes from Tillandsia fasciculata, assembly GCA_029168755.2. NCBI lineage: Eukaryota > Viridiplantae > Streptophyta > Magnoliopsida > Poales > Bromeliaceae > Tillandsia > Tillandsia fasciculata. Next base: position 438,874 of record CM054942.1, read on the forward strand.
TTATTTTATATTGGAGAGATAATGGATTTTAGCTTATTTTTTGCCATTTTTGAAGGGTATTTTAGATATATCCAATAATATTTTTTAAAAATTGACGGTTCACTCACAGAATGGTGACGGCGGTGGTAAATATATATTTCGGTAATTACGATGGAGCAAAATATAGGCTTTTAAAAAACAGGGGGGCAAAGTGAAAAGGCAGGATATTACAGGGAGGTTTTCTGTAATTTAACATTTTAATTTACTAAACATAATTTTTTTTATTCTGGATACAACTTCTGAACTCAACCAAATACAAAATTACTTTAATTTTTATTTGTACCTGAACTTATACCTATCCCAGAAATTACTAATTTTTTCTTATACCCGAACCAAACGCAACCTTGAAGTATTCTCCACCAAAAATCTAAATATCCAGCGGTACAGATCATATTTACTGTGTCATATTATGTCAATAAAATATTAATACGATACCGTCGTTGTATCAATGACATAATTCAAAATTTTTTATTTTTAAATTAATAAATAATTTTCTAAATAAAATTTAAAAGATTTGATAAAAATATATAATTAGTAGGTATAATATTTTACTGTTAACATATATCCTACGTGCATTATGTTGTATCGTACTGATAAATTTTCAGTACGATTTCGTAGGACGAAACATAAATTCTTATCCTTTACACATTGCATGAGATACTCTTTATCTATATCTATGTGCTTGCCTCAAACTAAGCCCATAGAATTTTCCATTACTTACCTCACAAGAATCCTTCATGTATTCATTAGCCAAAAAGCAACCCAATGAGAAGTAATGCATGAAACCATGTGAGCATAAAGTTGGAGAGGAGAGGAAACCAATCAAAAGAAGGGATTACCCCAAATTTGTGTTGTTTTGGAGTTGAGTTGAACAAAAAAAAGTACGATAAAAAAATATTTTATTTATTTTATAGTCAATGACATGTTATGTAGATCCTAAATCCAAAAATATTATTTAAATAAATTTATTTTTTAATAATTTTTTTTTTATTATTATTATTATTTTTTCTGAGACTAAACTGTCTATTTATTATAATTAAATTTATTTGCCGAATAAATGACACCAATCGAGTGCTATATTTCTCTCTCTATTTGTTTTTTTTTTCTAATAAAGTGACTTTTTTTTGAAAATATATATAGTATTGGGCTTATGTTATGATAAGGCTAAAATATATAAAATTCTCTCTCTCTCTATATATATATTTTTTAAAAAAATTAAAAGTATATTTAAAGGATTACGATATTAATTGAGTGGGAAAAATAACAAAATTACCATTATTTATTTTATAATAAAAAATAATATTTTAATACATTTTAGTATAAATTATAAAAAAAATGAACTGATGGAACTTTGACGGAGGGGATAAAGTGTAAATTTTTTAAGTCAAAAAAAAAATAAAAATAAAAAAGCAGATATTTACATAGGAGTTTTGTATATTTTCGCCTTACAAAAAAAACTAAACCTTAATTGTCCAATGGGCCACGTGTTGGGCCATGTATTGGGCCGGGTAAGGATTAAGCTATTCACATTGGTAAACCCACGAAGGCCTAAACCGAACCGAACCAACTACCTCCCAATCGAACCGGACGGTCCAGTATTTAAACCCGGTCCAGTATTTAAACCGGATCAAACCCCATCTCCTCGTCCCTTCTCTCCCAAAACCCTCTCTCTCTCTCTCTCTCTCTCTCTCGTCGAGGGCGAGATGAACGCGGACTCATCAGAGCCGTCCATCGAGCATCACAGCACCACGATGCGGCCTCCGAAGCGCCTCCTATTTGATCGGCGATACGGTTGGATGTACACTCTCTCGTCTCTCTCGAATCATCTCTCAATTTCTTCTCTTTTTTTGCTAATTTTTGATACATTTTTTTTTTTTTTGTAATTTTGTAGTTTTGATGAGTGGAAGGATCCCTCGGTAGAGGCTTTAGCTGGTGGAAGAGGAATGTTAGTTCGATTTTTCAAATTTTGTTTTCCCTCTTTTTTTGTATAAGATTTTGGTAAAAATTTATTGAGAATCCCCTCATCGAACAATTTTTTTGTGTATTAATATCTCTTAATTTACTTGAATTTGAAATTTTGTTAGCTAAGTTCAAATTTTTGATAAATTTAATGATTTATCAAAAATTTGACCAAAATTTCAATGAGCTATTTAGTAGCTATTAATGCTGATTTTTTTGTTTAGTTTTATATGCTAAAAAGTGTTTAAAATCATTAAATCTAATGGAATCACCGAAGAATTCGATGAAATTGTCAATTTAATCGAGTAAAATTACTCAGTTCTAAAAAAAGAAAAAAAAATTTGAATAGGCCATTGCAAATCCATACATTTTTACCTTTATTTGATTCAATTAGATCTCTTGCAGTAGAGTTTTTCCGATTTTAATTCATCATGTTGTGTGCTAATTGCAGGTTCTGCATCTTGCCCATCGCGAAATCGCTGTTGAATTTCGCCTCACAATTGGTATTGTGAATCAGTTTATCAGCTTACTCATTCAAATTTTCTTTTTTTGGGTACACAATTACAATAATTTGTTTGAATTACCATGCATCTTTCTCTTATTTCCTGTTATGATTTGTTGTTTTATGCCCATTATTTTGTGATTATCATCTTAGCCTACTAGTTTCCTACTGTATCTGTGGTCAAATTACATTGCAGAAGTGTTGTTCGAAGCAGCAGTAACAACTTTCTCGTTAAAATATCTGATAGTAGATGTTTCGAACAATCGAACTACAACTTTCGTTATTGGACTCAGCTTCCTACGATTTGTTGTTATGATTTGTTGTTTTATGCGCATTATTTTGTAATTATCATCTTAGCCTACTCGTTTCCTACTGTATCTGTGATCAAATTACATTGCAGAAGTGTTGTTCGAAGCAGCAGTAACAACTTTCTCGTTAAAATATCTGGTAGTAGATGTTTCGAACAATCGAACTACAACTTTCGTTATTGGACTCAGCTTCCTACGATTTGTTGTTATGATTTGTTGTTTTATGCGCATTATTTTGTAATTATCATCTTAGCCTACTCGTTTCCTACTGTATCTGTGATCAAATTACATTGCAGAAGTGTTGTTCGAAGCAGCAGTAACAACTTTCTCGTTAAAATATCTGGTAGTAGATGTTTCGAACAATCGAACTACAACTTTCGTTATTGGACTCAGCTTCCTACGATAGCAAAAAGCTTCGCGCATTTTTATTTGCCAAACACTTTCTCTAGGTGAAATTATACGGATTCTCTTCTCTTCTTTCTCCTGTTTTGTAGATCGAAGCTGCTGCAGAATCAGCGAAAAGAGAATCAGTGAAAAGAGTTACGAAAACTACTAAACACTTCTCCTCCCAGGCATCTTCTGAAGAAGAAAGAACTTGGTTTCATAAACTGGAACATTCTGGAGCCGCTGCTGCGAATCGCAAGTCGAAATGAGGAACAGATTCTGCATGCATCAAACGGTACGCAGAACAAGTAATTGAACTCTGCATCTTCTGTTCTATTTGGGTGAGCTATTTTTGTTCTTGGTATTAAGCTGAATGTGTGTGTATCTCTGTTGAGATAAGAAAACAAAAATTGATGATAATTTGCAAACTCACTCCTTGGATATCTCTCTCTCTCTCTCTCTCTCTCTCTCTCTCTCTCTCTCTCTCTCTCTTCTTTTTTAACTTCTTGTTGAATTGGAGACAATAGCTCAATTTTACAAGTTTGGATCTGGATTGAATATAGAACATAATTTCATTGCAAAGTATGTTGCAGGTCCAGTGTATGACAAAATCATTTTGATCAAAATTATGAGAAAAACAAAGAAAATAAAATATTGTTGGAAAAATCAGAGATGGACTTATTGTAGTGACCACCCATCTGCCAGAATTTAAGCTCCACAACAAATGATAGCCCAAAACTTGGGCTTTTTGGACCACATGAAGATAGATTCCAGTTTCCACTCTTCTGGAGCTCATTCTAGAAGAGACTTCTGAAAGATCACTAGTCACTTCAAAAATGACTAATAAAAAAAAGCAATACTCTATCCTTATTTCGAAGTAACGAATAAAATTCACTCCATCCTAAGATAAATAAAATATAAATTACTATTTTTTATAAAATAAGATCTCAATTTTTTTTAAGATAAATAAAATGTATATTACAAGGGAAATCAGTTATGTGGCTTGTTTTTGATACGCTAAATTCATTCGTATAAGTAAATAAATTTATAATTTTTGTAAAAATTGTTGAATTTTAAATAAGCATAATTTTGTTTTGAATCAGAATTTTATATTAAAAAAAATAAATAAATAAAATAAAATGTTAATGATAATTTTTTTTTTTTTAGGTTTTATGAAGATGAAGATGATGCCACGTGGATAAACCACGTTCTCTCTTCCTCCTCCTCCTCCTCCAATCTCCACCTCCGTACTCCACTTCTCCCATGGAAGTGGCACTACCGAGATCCTCGCACCGCCTCCCGGCATAATGCACTCCATGCGACCTCCTCCCCTCTCCCTCTCCCTCTCCCTCTCTCCCTCTTCCCCTCTCCCTCTCCCTCTCTCCTCTTCCTCGTCCTCATCCTCGTCCCTCCTCCTACGCCCTAAACGCCTACGACCCCTCTCATCCCTCCGCGAGACGAAGAAGGTGACGCACCGCAAGGCCTCCAATGTGCCCCAAAACCTCAGGTTCGATAACCGCAAGGGGCGTGGCGAGGGCTCGGTCCCCGACGACGCGGAGGCGGAGGGTCAGCTAGGCGGCGGCGGCGTGGCCGTGGGCGGGACGGTGCTCGCCGGGCTTCTCTTGGTCGGGGTCGTAGGAGGGTTTGGGGCCGTTGGGTATGTGTACAGGGATCAGATCAGTGCCTTTCTCACGCAGTTCTCGGGTTTTATTGAAGGTATTAGGCCTCTCTCTTTCTTTGCTCCGTGTTGAGATTCTAGGGTTGGGGTTTGGTGTATTGATTGGTTTGCGCGTGATTTTGATGCGGATAAGGTGTTTGATTTGTGGTCCATGTGTGGAGGTGGGATTTTGGATGCTTCGTTTGTTAGGGTTGGTCTTTTGGAAGGTGAACCTCCTACTGAATTGCCGTAATATGAGCTGAATCTTGCGAGTTTCGGTCGCAATTAGCAGAGAAAGATGTGATTTTGTGTGAATTAGATCTTGTGTTCTTGTTGTCGATGTCGTGTTCTTCTTTTTCCCCTGAAGAATGAAGTGCTAATTTGGAAATTTGGATTAAGAATGGATTAATTGTTACTTGCTGCGACATTCGGGCACTCTCTTCCAATGAGTATTTTTGGAACTTCCTTATCCTATAAACTCGGGCTCTTTTAGCTAAGATCTTTATTAGCCAGTATGGAAACTTGTTTAAAACATTTTGCTTAAGAGTCGTATACATTGAATTCAAAAACTTGAATTCTCAGAGTACATGATCGGAGGATCACCTGATTTGACCATGATTTTTGAATCTCGTTGTTGATACTCGAGTTCGCATCCTGTGTAAATAGTTTGCGAGCATGTTGCTGTGTAAACAGTTGTGGCACAAGTGTTCTGACAAATATGATCTTATTTTATGTCCTTTATTATGCACTTCTTTGCAACTTCTTATCCCGGTATCTGCTGAAAAATTGTTATGTTTTACGTGATCAGGATATGGCCCAGCTGGATACGCTTTATTTGTACTTGTTTACGCTGGATTGGAGGTGAGATATCGATTTACTACTGCAATTTGTCAGCTAAATGGAACATATTCTGTGATATATCCTATTTCTTCAAAATTTGCTTTTTCAGCATATCGGTATCGTAATACATCTTTGAACATTCAATTTCTTGTATGTAGCTATATTGCCGTCTTATACTTTGTAGCAGTAACAACGAACTACTTTTCTTGGTTCAGATCCTTGCGATTCCGGCAATACCATTAACCATGTCGGCAGGTCTATTGTTTGGTAGCGTCACCGGGACGATCATAGTCTCAATCAGCGGCACAGTGAGTTCCTTTCAATATCACTTTCTGATGATCAAAGTAAATTATAGACGAGTTGATGAACAGTGGAGTTCTCACGATGATTCGTTGACTTTTGCCAGGTGGCTGCAGCTGTGGCCTTTCTTATCGCTAGGTATTTTGCCAGGGAACGTATTCTTAAATTGGTCGAAGGAAACAAGAAATTTTTGGCAATCGATAAAGCAATTGGGGAGAATGGTTTCAGGGTCGTTACGCTTCTTCGATTGAGTCCTTTGCTCCCTTTCTCTATTGGGAACTATCTATATGGCTTAACTTCCGTGAAGTTTCTGCCTTATGTTTTGGGCAGGTTGGTTTCTGATTTTCCATTAATAAGTTTTTATATTTATCTAATTCTGTCTCTCTTATTGGTAAGAAATTATCAACTTGATGTGCAGTTGGTTGGGGATGCTTCCTGGGACATGGGCTTATGTTAGTGCTGGTGCATTTGGACGAGCAATCATTGTAAGTCTTAACATTTGTGTATCTTACTTGTCTTAACATATTTGTTAAGCTACTAATCTTGATTTTAATAGAGGCTATTACACTTCACTGCATGTTACAGTACATGTACCGCTCATTGTTTATCTACAAGAGTACACATAATCAGCATGTCCCTGAAGATTCTTACTATTTTCACAAATTTTCTTCATCTGTGGACTCTCCATTTGGTGCCTGAAAGTTGATGACACAAATATCACTGTAATTGATGTTCTGTTTTTTTTTTTTTTTTTAAGGAAACGTGTTTGGATTTTCGAAGGGAAAAAATTAAGCTTTAGACGGACAATATTGCTTCTTTAATAGAGCCTTGTAATAGAACATATGGTTCATTGTTGTAATATTAAAAGGCCAGCAAAAGCAAGGACCAAAATGGGTGCGAAACCTTTTCATTTCTCAAACCGAAATTAAATTTATTCCTAAAAGAAGCTATTTGATATCAATTTTCATACTCGGCTGACATCTTAATGCATACTCCATGTTATTACCTCGAAGAGTGTTTTGGTTTTGCCACACTGTGCCCCTGTAGTAATTCTCTTGGATTGTGAAAAAGATTCGGTATCTGTAGTCATGTACTGAATTAATGTTGTTAGGGATAGTTGATTATTGAACTCCACCTTATCTTTTCAGCAAGAAGAGTCAGATGTGGGTTTACCAGGAGGAAATGGCCAGTTGCTGACTCTTGGTCTAGGCCTTCTATTTACGGCCGTCGCTGCAACTTATGTTACTAGGCTTGCAAAGGTACTTGCTTTCGACTTGGCATACTTATTTGTATAGGAACTAGCTAGTTGATTAATGTACACTTTTATATGATTTTCTCTAGTTATTTTTCTATTTCTGCTCTTTATTTCAATTGTGGTTTTTTCTCACATATATATATATATATATATATATATATATATATATATATATATATATATATATATATATATATATACCTGCGCAAATGCGCCTTGCTAACCTCTGAAAACCTTGGTTATTCGCACGACGCTTTACGAGGGGTATCCATTTTAAAATCTTTCTCTGCAGAAACTTGTTATATTAATAACAGTAATCTTTCCTTGTGCAGGATGCAGTTAAAGATATTGAATAGAAGCACACCAAGGCCTTTATGTAAAGTGAATGGTAGCCCCCCCCCCCCCCCCCTCCCCTGAAACTGTGTAAATCTAATCCAGATTACCTTTGTACATCACTGGCATATCTGATATAGTGCAACCAATTTTTCAGAAAACATTATTTACAAATCAATAATGATGATTCACTATCTCCTACAACTGCAATCTAGTGGTGATCTTCTCTTAATAATGAAATTCATACAAATTTCAGCACTTCCCACTACCATGTATTGTATAGAGACTCTGTGAATGTAGTGTGGCTTCCCCCAGCAATCACACACCACTCAGAAACAGAGCTCAACGAAGGGTGGAGTTGATTTGTATTGTGGTGTTTGGAGATCTTGTTTCTTTCCTCTTTTTTTTTTGGTCCTCCCTCGCTCCTATTCAAGCTCCTTTGATTGAATTATTAATGTTCTTTAGTTGCAGGAGAAGATAAAAGTGACAATTTACCGGGCGGAGACTACTGCAAATGTCGTGTTTTTTCTATTTTTCTGCATAATGTTTCTGCACTATTTAACTTAGTTTGTCACAAATTAAACAACTTTTGTGGGCATAAATACTATTATTCATGTTCTTATACATCCAAAACCCATTGATTCTTTAGCTGCAGCAACCCTAATAGGTTTTACTATTGATTGAGCAGCTTTCCAATGCACCATTAGCAACCAGGCAAACACAACAGGATGGCGCAGATTTTGACTGAAAATGTTTGAAAGAGTAGCCGCCCCGGGACTATCAACACACAACCAAAAACCAGAATCATTCACACCAATACACCAGATCACATCATTTTAACCACAAGAGGGAATTAAAGAAAAGAAACTCAGAATCAGCTACTCACACAACAAACTCAACAAAGTAATTAAAACACTTTGGTTATAATGCGATCTAAGTCATCAGGGCACGGCTATTTCCGAATTAGGCCCATGGAATGAATAATGTTCTCAGTTTAGGCAGTGACTCCAAAGTGATGCCTAGTATTTAATCAAAAAGAGAAACTGTCAAAAATAAAGATTGTTCAATAGGCTCCGCTGCCTTGCTGCACAAAGCAGGATGACCTTACGGTCTTATTAGCCACAAAAAGAATTGCGTCTGTAGAGGATGTTGAATAACAAAGAAAGGTGCTTATTGCGGGGCGGTTGCTTCCTTCAGGTAGGAGATGAGGTCCGCACGCTCCTGTGGTTTCTTCAGACCAGGGAAGACCATCTTTGTGCCAGGAATATACTGCGTACAGAGAGAGAGAGAGAGAGAGAGAGAGAGAGAGAGAGAGAGAGAGGAAAATAACATGAGACGACTCCAGAATATCAACTGAACCTCTGTGTGTTTGTTCTTCAAGTACATCAAGCAAACAACAATCAGGATTACAAGAACAGAAAACACGGCACATGGAAATGGATGTGTATTACGTTGTGAGATTCGTACACGAATCAGAATTTTAGGTCTCGAGTTCATGATCAGAGACAGGAGAGACCCTATTAAAATATCACAAATTCACAGTATCTCTTGACAATCAAAACCTACAACAGATAACCCATCAATTTATTAGAAAATCCTGCACTTCATCCTCCCCTTGTAAGAGGGGGGGCAAAGTGCATATTAAGATATTTTCAGCAGGTTTTCCAGTGTTTTACAAACAATATAACAACGATTTCGTGATAACTAAGCACAACTATCCACATCAAGGTCAGCAGACATCACTTAAAACTCTTAGAACAGTACCAATCCTACTTAATCCCCTGATATGGTAGTGGGAATAGGATCAAATCTCTAAGATAGTGAATTCTAACTTCAGGTTTTCACCACCAAGGCAGAAGATCTTACTTCATGAGTGCTTAAAATTACCAGGAATATTTATACAAGAAAATCTAAAGAATCTTGAAATACAGTAGTTAACGGACGCTGTTGATAGTACACAGAGGGAATCAAAAACTACGAGCGGCTTCCAAACAAAATTTGGAGCAACCAAGTGCTAATACACTTCAGTGAAACGACAAGCCTTTAATAATTTGACAATACTGCAATCAAAACATGTGTACTATGCGCGCATGAAAATATAAATACTATGCACACATGCACACATGCACAAAGATCTAAGGAGAGTTGCAAAACAAAACAAAACATACCCAATATAAAACGGAAAGAAGGGAAAGAAGACATGCATAAAAAATGCATGAAACTCTAAAGACTCTTTACGCAGATTTGCATCAGTAGAACATGCACCATATGTTCGACAAGAAAATGCACAATATCTACTCGAACATGAAATACAATGACTATTAGAATTTATTTGTTTATTTGATTTTACACTTGTTTTTGGCCTTTAGGCTTTCTGGATGGCCCAACAACAATGGGCTTTACCTGGGAGCCCATTGACTTTAGCTCTCCACATGTGATGTTTAGTCCCATATCAGGTACTCATCACATGTGGAAGCTATTTATATACTCCTTCATATTTGCTAGTGTTGGTTAAGAGAAAGTGAGAGTAGAGGCTTCTCCTAAACACACACACGAGCACAAGCTGACCAGAGTCGGGTCGGGCGGGCGGCGCGCGATCTTGACCCAGTTCTTTTTTTATTTGCTCTTTTCTTTTTGCTTGATTTAACCTACATTAGGAAGAACCTTCTTTGGTTACCCAAGAAGCTTGTCTTGGAAAGTGCTTGGTGGGCTACCCAAGGGCCTCCTTGGTTAGGTCCAACGGCTAACCCAAGATCTAGCTGTTGGACCTTGCTTCAGGATGATGGGTTTGAGCCCTATTTATACATAAGTGTTCTTGGTTAAGTCTACTACTTTATCTGATTTATAATACTCTACTACAATGAGCTTTAAACTATACTCTAAACTGATCTTTACTATATTGAGCTTTACTTTTGCTGTATCTCTAAAAGTCGGCAGGTTTGCTCTGCGCCATCACGGAGTCGTGCCCACGGGATGGACAGTGATCGTTGTATCGCTAGGAGTGATTGACAGAGCCTCGCACGTAGAGAGATAATCTTGCTTCTAGGCCAGTACTTCCGCACGTCTCGACTCACAGGCTTCATCTAATCCCTACTATTCTTTTATTAATAGTATAGTAGTAATTTGCATGATAACTTATAATTTAGTATTTCGGATTCAAATCAATTGAGTATTATTTTACTAAAAGAAATTATTTGAAAAGATTTTCCAACAATGACAATGCCACCTCAAGCTAATTAAGGGAAAACAGTAACAATGTTATAGAGAAAACAGTACCTTCTTAGGGTTAAGCAAGTAATCATACAATGTCTTCTCCTCCCAATTCACAGCCATGTTCTTGTTCGCAGTGGAGTAGGAATAACCAGCGGTAGTCCCCGATTGCCTACCAAAAAGTCCATTCAAGTTTGGTCCTACAGGCACCAACACAATCATCAGGAGTAGAGTTCAATGTTTGCAAACAATTAAATAAACGCCATTTTCGACAAAAGATTAGCAAAAAACACATCAAAGACCCAACGAAAACACACTATCGCGTAGTTCACTGGACAAAATTTAGCATCATATCAACCTAATATACACCAAAAATGGAACCCATGCGCATACAATGAAATACGATCGCTATGCACAGGAAACCAACAACTTTACATAACCAATCATCAAATCACCAAAGTTAGGAATACCACAAACACTGTAAAAGATTCAACTTTTTTTTAGTGATCAACTATGCAATTTATCAAAGAGGAGACAGAAACGATTCAATTTGTTGCAAACCGCTAATTAATCATCAAACCATTAAACAACAACGAGCGCAACATTTAAATTGCAAAATTTGAAGCAGATCGAACCATCGATCCGCGTCAAAACAGGCCGTCCAGGATCCAGATGTAACAAATGACGATCTAAAACCATAAAAACGACAACAAAACAAGCTAGATCTAATCATAGAGCAAGATCAGCAATCGCCCAGGCAAAGTTATGTATGACCCCACAGATGGAGAGATATATAGAGAGAGAGAGAAAGAGAGAGAGAGAGAGAGAGTACCTTGCTTGTGGCCGGCGCCCTTCTCGACGGTGTGGCACTGGGCGCACTTGGTCTTGAAGATCTTCTCGCCTGCTTTGGGATTTCCAGGGGGAGCCTCCTCGAACGACGCCATTGGGGAGAGAGAGAGAGAGAGAGAGAGAGAGAGAGAGAGAGAGAGAGATCTAGGGTTAGGGTTAGGGTTAGGGTTTGAATCTCCACTCCGCGAAGAAGAAGACGAAGTAGACGACCCGGCACGCTTTCGCCACGCTTTCGTTCGAAACCAAGCACTATTTATTTTGACAGTCGTATACGAAATTACTTAAATGCCCTCGATATTGTATCTAATTACGGGCCTCCTAGAACGATGGGGCTTGGTGGAGCGAGGGTAGTTTGGGGATACGAGATTGTTCTAGAACCCTATTGAGTTTTCGGAGGCGGTGGTGGTAACGGTACACGTGTCGAAATCGTAGCGGCGGAAGAAGCCCCGTGATTATGAGTTCGTTCGTGGAGAATTATAATACGACGCGTCAAATTTTCGCTTTGTTAAATAAAAAACAAAAAAATAAAAAAGACGTCAAATTTTAATCCTTATTCTTATTTTTAATATATATATATTTTTTACAACATTATGTCAAGAATACTTACTGTGTTTGATTTAGATACATTACCAAAAATATTACATTCAAACTGTATTATTTTTAAATTCAAAACAACATAATTTTTAAATATAAACCACAAATTTAAAACTTAGGCTTTAAGATTAAAAGTACAATTTAGTTTCAAAGTTTAAAAGTTTCATTTAAATTTTAAAATTAAAATTTTAAATTACAATACCAAATTCAAAAATTAAATTAAAATTCAATATTTTTTCGAACTGGATATTTGGTAACTGACAAAAGTAAATAAGGAATTCAAAATTTACATTTCAATATTTATGTTCAAAAAATGACCCCAGGTGTGTGTGTTGTGTTTTGAATATGTTATGTCAGCATAACAATGAAACAATTCTGGATTGAGAGCATAAAGTAATTAAAATTCTTAAAATTATTACAAATCTAAAGCAACTACAGTTGAAAGTAAAAGTAACAGCTATAAGAGAAGCAGGAGATTCAGAGCAAAACTTACTTACTGATCACAGCAACTGGGAAGGAAAGGAAATTCTAGCAATTTTTCCATACTTGAAAGGTGCAGTAATGAGACTGCAGCATCCATTATTATTTGGCCCTACTACTTTTGGTATATACAGACTATGAAATCTCTTTTGGCATGCAGGGAGCAGTTCTTTAGATCACCAGAAGTAGCTTAAACCAACAGCTCCTACAGCACATCATACAACAAGGATTGAAGATCCACATATTACTCTTAAGGTTGCGTCGCAAACTTTTAACGAAGAGAAAGGCGATGGAGCCGTGTTGTTTCTCTCTACAAGAGCAAGTGATAGGAGTAGTCATCGCCATTGCGGTGCCTCTATCCTGTATGTCACAAATTTAGTCCGAATTAACATTTGCTGCGACCTGCTCGTAGGAAAAAAAAGGGCCATTTTGGAAAAATAAATATCGTTTCGTCGATCAGAGTGCCCTTGGTTGAAATATTTTGTGCAGGATTCGTTATAAAATGAGCGGCGGTCGTTTCAGTACTGAGAAAAGATACATACAGAAAAGAATGATCAGGTGTTTAGAGTGAAGTACTTTGGCTTCCTGCCGTTGAGGGACGGATTCTTGATCTGTGGTTTACTCCCGAAGCGCGGTTGCTCGCCAGCCTGAGGGAAAAAAATCGCTGTTATATTAAAATCGAACAAATGATTTAAATTCACTTCCCAACCTTTGAAGTGTTACAATAAGGTCCCTAGCCTTGGCAGTTGGTTACAAATGCCGTCTAACCGCAATGTGAGAAACTTTGAATTCCCATACTGTGATTATATGGCATTTCTATATTATTTGATGATTAATTCAATGTAAATAGTTAAGAATGCCATGGAATACAAAGGTTAGAGATTTCGTCGTAACGATTAAAAGGTTGGGGAACCAAGGTGCATTGGGATGAGGCGAAGTAGTTATTCCAAAAAAAAAAAAAAAAAAAGCAAGAAAAGAAAATGGAAAATAGAGAGAATGACACAAAGTTTGAGATTGAAGTGCTATTTCTACCATCCAGTTTAAGATTAAAGTGCTATTTCTAACATCCAGTAATACCAAGTTTAATAGTATATGATTCTCCTGCAATTATGGGGATCAATGGGAACACATAACAAGGTTTACCTTTTGAGTTGTTGTCCTTAAGTTTCCTGAGTTAAGTGAAGGGGATATAGTAGTAATACTTGAAGGCCACCGTGATTGCATCAATTTTGCTTCCTTGTTTTCCTACACAAAAAGTCCATTAGCATACATTTAAATATCTAAAATGCTGACCATTTGGTACAATCGCTGCAACATGGTGGATCATTTGGTTAGAACGGAACGATAGACGCTTAGAAAATAAGAGACATAGTCTGGGGACTCTGCTTGCCGACATTCGTACTCTGCGAGCGGTTTGGAACTCGTTTTGCATTTAACCCTCTTTTTTTTTCTTTTTCTTTTTTTTCGCGACGAGGCCTGACTGCCTCTCTCTCTTGTAGCTGAGTTCATTTTTTCTATGAATGAAGCGGCAGCATGCTGCCTTTTTCTCAAAAAAAAAAAAAGAAATCTAAAATGCTGAAGATCAGCTGCAAATGAATCACCATTCTAGTTACCTCTTGTTTGTTCCTCGTGAAGTTTTCCGTAACTCGGTCTGTTCCACTACTGTGACTAGACTTTTTCCTTGGAGGGAGATTAATCAACCTGGGCAATGATAAAGAGTAGTTTAAAATGCTACTAGATCGAATAAAGGATAAAAAAAAAATGTAGCCTGCGCAATGATTTCGAAATCAGCAGAGATATGATAATGAAAATTATGGTAGTACATTGTGGAATGGTAATGCAATAACAACGACCTATTCCAAAAAATGAGATGCTCTAGCTCTTAATTTTACCTCGATTTTGGTGTTCCAAGCACATTTTCTTCTGCTCTCTTCAAGCCTGTAGGTACCCTGTTTAATGCTGAAGTTTCTTTTACTACTTTGTAGTCCCTAATTAAAACATGTTTGGAGAATATCATCAGAATCTAGAATAGGAAATTACAATTTTCACTAAAATCATTTTTCAACAGGTGAAATTGACCTTTTCGATTCCGGCCTACTAGTTTTAACAGCACTTGGTAATGGTATCTTCTTTGGAGTAACCTGTAGATATCGGACATTTACAAAGGAAGCATCAATGAAGCAGGAGGGATATATGGAAAGTAGATATATTGAACGGATATATGAGTAAAGGCTATCTGTTTTAATATCAGCTGCGAACAAGCAGCAAAATTATTGACACGAACTAACCTGCATATTTAGGCCACCCTTTGCAGTTTTGAAATCCATTTTCGCCGCACTTTCTCTGATGCCAGATTTTCTTTCTCTGGGAGCGGAAAGCGGACGAGGGGTGGTAGAATTATTGCATTGCATTTCCTTAGCAATTTTGAAATCCATTTTCCCAGCGGTTTCTCTTATGCTAGCTTTTCTTTCTCTGGGAGCAGAAAGTGGACGCGGGGTGGTACTATTATAGCATTGCATTTCCTTGACTGTTCTACGTGAAGTCACCGAAGTAGCTCTGTTGGTAGTTCTGACTCTCATTGTAGCTTCTTTTGCTGTACTGTTTGTTTCGTCTGACTTGGCAACTGGCTTTTGAACTGGTCTGCTTGCTTTCTCAGACGATTGAACAGAGTCTGGCCTGAATTTTGGTTTCAAGTATGCAGAAGATTGAACAGGAGGAGGAGGAGGTGCCTGGAAAAAAAAAAAAAAGAAAAGAGTTATGAAAACGTATGTACAATAAACATGATTAAATGGTTTAAAAGAGTAGTTTTGCCCAGAATTCTTTTTAAACATATCAGCTGGATCCATATGACATATGTTCAATTTGGCAAGCCACCTGAATCTACAGTTCTTAATGGATCAAGGCAAGCACATGTTGCCAGATAAAATGGAAATAATACCACTATCTGGTTTAGCTTCAATTTTTGCCCAGATGCTATGAAAATAATTCCAGATATTTTAGGTGTGGGATACATCATGAAAAGGATAAAGAGAAGTGATTCTGGTTGGAAGGCACCACGGTAGGGAGAGGACCACATAATTAATGGAAAATGCATAAAAGTAGATGATGAATGTTTCCTTGATTAAAGGTCATTTTGAATATTGAACTGAATAACAAAAGATGATTCAAGTAGCCAAGAACCACTAATGGTGCCACAAAATGCAAAGTTAAGTGGTTAGTTCTATTAAGATTAATCAAAAGCAGGCATACCAAGAAGAAATCCAAACTAAACAAGACTTTTACCTTAGGAACTGATTTACGATCCACAGTTTTCTTAGATGACAATTTGACTGTATCTGGCACTGTTTTTATAGACAGCCTAAGCTTTGAATCATCATCTCTAGAAATAGAATCTGTACAGCTCGACATAGTCTGATGCGAAGAAGCTCCATGCTCAAGATTTGAACTTGGATTCAGTTGTAACCTGTTGATTTCTTCTCCTTCAAGATTATTTCCTTCATTTTCCTCTATCTCTTTGGAGGTTTTCAATGATTTGAGAGATTTCACAATAAGTGGCTGACTATATTGTACATTATTTGAGTCTCTTTCCTGCTCAATTTTCTCGAAGTTTCTACTCAATGAAGCAGAACTTGATGATGTGAATTCTTGGTCCAAGTTTCTACATTCGGGATCTTCAGTGTAGTTTATTGCCTGTTCAAAGTGCTTTTCAGAAATAGTTTCTTCAGCATCAGTAATGTTTAGTGTCTCATCTCTTATGATTTCAAGCTGTGAAGTTGTTTCATCCTCTCCATTCTGGCTAGAAATACTACCATCGCCACTATAATCCAAAGTAAGTTCTGTTTGCTGGTTCTCCTGCTGTTTTTGCTGCTGTTGCAAAGCCTTTAACGCTCGAAGCCTTCTATAGTATTCCTCGAAATATGCCTTCTTTTGAGCAACCAATCCATTGAACTTCTCCAGCTCTTCCTGACGCCTGTTATGTGTAAATACTGACCACTTTTCCCATGATAATGACTCATACTCAAATCTTCCAAAAGATATGGAACCATGGTCAAGCATCTGAGACACCGAAACTCCCTGAAAACCAGTTTGATGATTTAAAGAGATAATAAAAAACGTTAACTGCTAGAAACAATCATTGAAATCATAAATAAAAATAAAAGAAGCAATTTTTGTATTCAAGCTTAGTATCTTAAGATAGCTATAAGAGCACAACATTCACTTTAACTTATATAAGAAATCAAGTTCCATATAACAAAAAAAGGAAGACTTATTCCCTTGACGGGTCTGCTACACTCAATGCCAGTCCAACAAGAAATTCTTTTCTTCTTTGTTATGACAAGGCTTGAGTACTGTCCCAAGGAGCCCACACTTTGAAGAAAAGAATCTATTTTCAAAATGTGAATAATGGAAAGGGGTATTACTTGCCAAAAGGTGAGAAAAGGTGTCAAATTTCTTTATTATGCGTTTTGATACTGATTTTGAGAAATTTGTTTATGTAGAAGTCTGAGATATGGCTTACAGTATAGTTGTATTTTGTTGGTTTTAAGCTTTCAGGGAAAGTATTTGAATTTTATACAAATATAATCCTGTAACATAGCAATCATTTAAACTTGATATTTTACATGATTAAGAGCAAAACTTCAATAGCGCAGACATATTTGTATCGATTATGTAAAGTGATACGTGAAGGCTACAGGCCTAGGCTACAATATTACACATCAAACGACAAATTTCATGACCATTAGTATAAAATAAAAAGTTAAATTGCAAGTCATATGTTTGGCTGAAATTGAAGGAACTTCTCAAAGTATTCTGACGAAACAATTGGCTTAACATGAACTGATACTATATATATTGTTTTTTGAGGGAAATGAATCTAACAAAAGGCACGTGTTCTATTACTACCGAAGGTCCCTATCATTGAAGATAGAACATTAGACGTGCGGATCCAAACTAGCAAAAGAAAATTTTTAGCCTCACGTCTAGGTAAATTTACACCAAATTACTTCTGTTATTACTCGTAAATGGCAGTGCTTTTAAACTGTAGAATGCTCAAGTATAGAAGGATAATATAATAAATAATTGCTTCACTTTTCCATTAAATAAGAGTTGTTCCCAATTATCAGCCAAGGAAATGACTAAAGCAATTTGACCAGTGAAATAATAAAGTAAACAATTTAGATAAGGGAAAGAGATTTACTTGAGAATCATCTCTATCATTTAATTCCTCCTGCGGCCATGAAAAGTAAGCTTGATCAACATCAGTAGCCATCCTATATCAGGCGATTTAGCTCAATGTCTTTGGATACTACTATGCCAAAGCAACATCTTTTTCCGAAGCCACAGTTCAATCCTAAAAAATGAAAACCAGATGCCGCATTCACTAGCTGTAGCATAACAGCTAAAGCTTTACGAGACAAGCTATACAATTTTTAATCATAGATTACACAAACGAAGAACTTTGTTTCAGGTTAATTTAATTATTCCAATACTCCGAGTCGAGAAATCCAAATCTTAAGACCGCAAATCGACTACAAGAATAATTTGGTTATAAATTCTCATCTCATGATTGTGAAAAGTAATTATGCTGCTAATGACAAAACATCAGATATGAGATAATGCCTAAATGAAAGGGAAAATTGGCCATAACCCTTCTAGTGAGAAACTTACAATTCCAGCTTCAAAGCTCCGAGTATTTATAAGAAACAAGAGAACATTAAAGTGATCGAATTATCTAAATAAGTATGAAGTCTTTTTGGAACAAACAGATGAGTCAACGGGCGAAACTTCGGGTCAAAAAGGGTAAAAAGCTAGAGCAATGCTACTGATATACTCCAAAATTTGAATTTTGTGAACCTAGAATAGGGGGCATTTGGGATTTTGTGAGATAAGAATAAGGGGCGTAAGATCTACACCTCTTTTGGAGTGTACAAATAGCATTTTCCAAAAAGCTAATAATACAAAATATAATTTTTATTGTATACAGTGTCATGCAGGGTTAAAAAGTATTGCTAAACTAAATCAAATAAAAAATGCTGCTTTCTTTCCATCACCTGTCCATACCAAATTCACCTACAAAAAAAAAACAAACACACACACACACACACACACACACACACACACACACACAAACTAAATTTTTTTCCATGAGATTACCAACTATAACTATTTTTCCAAGCATTTGGGTCCAACATAACAACAATACTCAAAATAAAAAGAAAAAAAAAAACCCATGTTCATAATTTGCTTAGAGCACTCACACCCAGATCCCAAAATCAAATTTTTTTAGCAAACAACAGTAACTTACCTAAAATAAAAGAGAAAAAAACATCAAAATATCTACTTTGTATCAAAAATAAACGGAAAAAAAAAAAGGAGAAATGAGAAAATTGTAAAATATTTGTACCTCAGAAACCAAAATCACATTTTTGAGATTGAACTGTTTGGGCCCAACAGTGGGCATGGATATCATCTACACCACCTACAGCTGTATATGGTGGCTACAATGGTGATCACACACCGCTCTAACTATCGGTAGGTGAGAGATATACAGTATCTATCTCTGTACGCCTACATCGATATCTCCACTCCTTTTTTTTCATACTCTACCCAATAATGCTATAACCTAACACTTCCTCTATGCACAAGAAAGGAGGTACTCGGGTAACATTATCACTACTTACCATATTCTAGTTCCCACACAATTTAGGTAGTACAATTGATTAGGACGCTTGTGTAATAAATAAAAGTGGCCAAAATATTTGAATCGCAGAGTCCAGCTACTAGCCTTTCATGCGTTTGGTCCTTCTAAATTATTTTAAATAATAAAAATTTGAAATTATTAAATTTAATTTAAAATATTTAAAACTTATTATTAAGCTTATCAAAGAATTAAAAATAAATAATCAAAAATAAATAATATTGTGAAAATAAATATTGAACTTTTTTATTTAATAATTAGAGTTATCAAATATCACCTAAATAGTATTAAAAAATTCTATCAGTAAATCCACCGAAAAAAAATATATTAATAGGTATGGTAAGAATGAACAATAAAAAAATATTTTATAATTTATACAATTCCATCGGAATTTTTTTATATTTTTTTTTCCCGCTCTTTTTAGCCTAAATAGTTCTCACAAGATTCAATCATATATATATATATATATATATATATATATATATATATATATATATATATATATATAAAATATTTTGTATCCATTTCATTCTAAATAATAAGTATATTTTATATTCCAATTATTTTATGATAAAATAATTTTTATAATTTATATACCATTCACTTCAATATAATGAAGATTCTATCTTTAGAAGATGAATAAAATGTATATTTTATCTTTTTTTTTTAAATTGTACTAGTAATATTACTTTTTATATATAACTATATTACTATATTATCAATAGTATATCAAGTACTTGATGAGTTTTTAACTTTTAGATAAAAAAATATGTGATTAAAATGATAGTGATCTTATAGAGCTTAATAAATTATTGATGAAATAGTATAAATTTTAAAAAATTATTATAATTTTAATCGCACGTTTTTTTTATTTAAGAACCGAAAAGTTAATAATGCTAAGTGTTTGATATTATTGATCTATATATATTCTTATTAAAATTAATTTTGCAAACATAATATAATTTTGTGGGGCGACACTCTGGCGCGGTGGCACGAGAGAGACTCGGAGACCCCTCTCCTCTAATAATTGAAAATGTGGCGGGGACAATGGAGATGCAAAATGACAAGAAGTTACAGTAATGGCGTTTTTATGTTTCGTTTCCCTTCCTTTTTGTCGATCGATCGGTTTTTTCCTTTTTTTTTAATTTTTTATTTTTTTATCTTTCTAAGTAACAAGAGAAAGAGGGAGAGAGGAAAGCTGTTTTGTCCTTCTCTTTTTGGGTCAGAAATGGAGACCGGCAACCCACGTGATGAAGGTCGTGGCCCATCCCATCCTCCATCCCTGGCTTTGGAGTTAATGTGGGGCTTAGTGATTTATTTGATTATTAAGAGTATTTAATAAATATTTTAAAAAATAAGATTAGGATATTCAAAAGGAGCCCAAAAAAAAAAAAAAAAAAACCTAAATTGATTATTTTTGAGTTGTATTATATCAATTTTATTCAGCAACAATTTTATCAGATGCTATATATCTAGCCCGTTGAGGATAAAGCCGAGAAACCAATGTCTTTTTAAAAGGTCTGAAAGGGAAGATAATGACAAAATATTATTGTCATGCATGTATTATGATTGATGCAAATAATGTGGTATTATTGAAGTACCATTTGGCTTTTACAAGATATTTTGGTGAAAACGATAACTAAAAAACAATAAATATTTTTAAGTAAAAACGATCATCCTATTTCATAAATTACTCACTTAATCTAAAAGATCTACTGTCTTTTTAGCTATACATCTTTCGTACATTTTTTTATCAAATGAATAAAAAGAGTAATATTAGTGGTACACCCGATCTGAAATGTAGAATCTACATCCCTATATGAAATATGAATAGATACATCCCATCGAATCTCGTAAAAATCTTTTAGTAACATGTATACGCTGGAGCAATTGTACATATTATATATATATGTATGCGTATTCCCAGTTGCAACGTACATGTCACATGGCTCTAACGCCAATCAAGTTCATGCAACGTGGATCTATGGCTCAGAATATTTGTTCCTTGGAGAAGCGCGCAGAGAGAAGGAGCAATAGATAGTATCTAACTCGAACATACATTTTTCGGATGAATAAGTGGCAAGAGCCAGAGAACGTACGTAATGAACCGTTCAAACATTTCCCACATGCAGAGCACATGCATGGAGTAGTAAAAGAGAGCGAGAGAGAAGATACCGAGAACAAGAAGCATAACAATATATATATATGTGTGTTTTTACCTATAACCATGTCACATGCGCGTGTTTTTCGATATAGTATTATTTAAATATTTATATTAAAAAATTATTTTACTTTCACTATCAACGACCAGCTTGTAATTAAGCATTATCTAAAAACATCGATTTAATATGAAATCATCAACAAACATACATTGGATTGATAGTATGAGAGTAAGTCCAAACATGATCTCAATTAATTTGAAAGGAGAGAGAAACTTTGTTTTTGGAGAGAAAGATAATTACTTACCTGCTGCTTTGTTTATCTTTTAGAAATGAACTCAGATAGAATATAACTACCGGAACATATATATATATATATATATATATATATATATATATATATATATATATATATATATATATATATATATATATATATATATATATATATATATATATAGGAATAATTGCCTGTGTACCCTTGAAATATATATGAAGAAATATCTGATTTACCCCTTTTATTTTTTTCTTTCTAATATACCCCTCATACGTTCCACCGTTATTAAAAATACCCCTACCGTTTTCTTTTGTAAAGTTAACTAGGGTTAAACTAGAGTTAAATAATAATCGAAATTGAAAACTATCAGATATACCTATTTTGCCCCAGTTTAGAGTTTAGGGTTTAGAATTTTTTAGGGTTTTAGGGTTTAGGGTTTAGGGTTTTAGGGTTTAGAGTTTAGGATTTTTTAGGTTTCTAGGGTTTACGGTTTAGGGTTTTAGGGTTTACGGTTTAGGATTTTTTAGGATTTTAGGATTTAGGGTTTAGGGTTTAGGGGTTTAGGGTTTTGGGTTTATGGTTTAGGATTTAGGGTATATTTGAAAGGGCAAAATAATAATTACACACAGATAACGGCAGTTTGAAACGGTACACTAACAGAGTTTAACTTCAGGGGTATTTTGGAAAGAAGTTGGAACGTAAGAAGGGTAGTTTTAATATTAGCCTTCTAAGAGGGGTAAATCTGAAAACAGGAAAATTTTTAGGGATAGGTAAGAAATTGCCCGATATATATATATATATATATATATATATATATATATATATATATATATATATATATAGGGGTGAGATTTGAGAACTTAAGAAGTGCACGAGAGCTAATAATTGGGTGACTCATTGGACACTCTTTTTCGGCTTTTTTATCTCAACCTTTTGACTAAACTAAAACAAGCCCACAAAAAGGTATTAAAAAAAGGGACCTCCCCCATTGGAATCTTAAGCACTAACCAGAAATACGATCTCATCCGTCCATCAAATCAAAACGAACGGCCAAAAACGTTAGATGGGAATGGTGTATAACTTTTAGTTGTTGGGCTTTGCCCATCAAAGGCTCTCAAAGCTGGGCCCATTAAGAACGAAATGAGCTCACGAGAAGCGTGAAGAGAGAGAGAGAGAGGGGCACGTCGCAACAAACAGTATAAGTTGAGTGAAGCTATAGTTCACGTTAAATTTAAATAAATTAAATTCGGTCAAAATTTCTAAGTATTATATTTGTACGTTTTAAATTAATTGATTACGTAAAATTTTGTTTATATTTTAAATAAATTTAGCTGAAAATATGAAGTAATTAGGCTTCGGATCACGAATATCAACTACTAAATTCATTACCACTTACACTAGGAACGGTTGATATATTAGCACCAACAATCGAACAAATCATTTTTATTTCTATCAGAAGATAATAACATTTGCTACTTAAAAAAATTCTATGAGTAGGTGAAATTTGCTATGCAATAAAATCGAATATGTTATAATGATTTAGTGCCAACATAATAATTTTTATAAGAATTATTAATATTTTTAAAATAATTTAATATTAAATATAAGATTTAAGGGTTTTTTTTATTTTTTTTTTATTTTTTGACTTTAAAACACGTTTTTTAGTAGCTTCAGATCCACTTCACTTCACTAACACGATTCACAAGTTAATTATAACGATTTCGTTTGATTTGATCCTAAATCACGTTTAATGTCGCGTAAATTTGATCCTAAATCACCTTAAATTTCGCTAAAAATTCACTACGTTTTCGTTGTCTCAGCATTAATTAGATCGGAGCTTCTCCACGCTCGGAACGCTAAAAATTCCATGGAAAATCTCCCAAAAAGGCTCAAATCCACGCGATTATCAACTAAAACAGCGTTAATTACGAAATTAGCAGCTGTGATTCTCCTAAATGCACAAAATACCGTGAAAAATCTCGCAAAAAAGCTCAAATCCACGCAATTAACAGGATTCGGTAAAAATCGGTAAAAATCTCGTAAATTAACGAAGTTCAAATCCACGCGATCGTCTCGTAAAAGAGCTCAAAATGCTCATATCACGAGCATCGATCGCTTCCTGAGGATTCATCACCTCGATTCGAGCGAAAAAAAAAAAGAAAAAAAAAAAGAGGAGAGGAGAAATCACGATCAAAGCGAAGGATGGAGATGCGGAATCGCACCTGAGATCTCGAGACGATGATGGATCGTAGCAGTGGAGCTAGGAGCTCCCACCAGAGATCGATCTCTCTCTTTCTCTCTCTAGAAAATGTGGACGGAGTAGATCGAGATGGGAATACGATTTGGAGCGACGTCGTAGTAGTATAAGGGGGATGTACATGTAAGCAGTGGTGTGTCGATGCGCCGCTCGTGATCTCAGCCGTTGATTCGGATCAGATCTGATAAAAATAATAATAATAATATTATTAAAAAAAATAAATTATAATATATATTTTTTAAAATAGTGATAATATTTTTTTATTTAATTCATACGGAAAAGAGATTGAATATTAATTTGATTAAATATATATTTTTTTGAATATTAATTTAAAGCAATCTTCATGTCTTTTGGATAAATATGAATGTAGAAAAAAAATTTATTTAATTAATCTACTTTATTTTACATCTATTTATTTCTATATTTTTAAAAATTATAATTATTTATATTAATAATATAAATTTAGAAAAAATAATAATTTAATAGTCGAATTTTTTATCCCAAAATTTTAATCGGTGAACGTATAATTTTCTTATAAATCGCGTAGGTAAAAAATTGACGAATCTATTTAATAGTCGATTTTGAAATTCAGACGAAAAAATATATATTTATTTAGTCAAATGTGAATAAAAAACTGTTACGAAAAATAAAAAATAATATTAATAGTTATGTAATAAAAGTGTTTATTTTAACTACTTTTTACTAGCTATATATAAATATGTTCATAATGTAGGGGTTAGGACAGGGTTTGGTCGAAAAAAAAAAAAAAAGCCTGAGATAAGATGTTATTTCAGGCTTATTTTTCAAAACGTATTTGGTAATGAATGAAAACAGTAATTTTCATATTTTGGAAATAAATTGGTAGAAATATGAAACTATTATTCCATCATTTTTTTCGAAATAATTTTTTTTTTACATAAAAATAAACTTAATTAAATACATATAATTTTAATAATTATTTAAATTTTCTAATTAATCTAATATTTTAATTAAATTATTTATAGTTAATTAAATTATTAATTAAATAAGTAAATTTATTATTTAACTAATATTTTTATATTAATTAATTATATAAAATATTATTATTTTAAATTATAATTAATTTTATTCTTACTATTTCAACGTAATTATCCAAACTCAAAATAATTCAGAGTTGTATTTATATTAAAAATAAAGAACAAATTTAGTCTAAATATATAAAAAATAGTGGAACATTTTTTTTTTACAAACTTTATATATAATATGGTTATAATTAATGTACTTGTCTAAACTACAACTACTTGTAGTTAGGAAAAAAAAAAAAAAAGTGGAATGTGATCTTTGAGCTACTACTCTTTACATAGTGGAAAATATTTAAACACATTAGCACTAATGATTAGAACATATATATTTTAGAAAATACACATGTGAATGATGATTAATGAGTTGGTGCTTAGTGAGAAAGCATAAGATTAATTAAATAATGATGCACAAAGTCAATATTCGCTATCATCGATTTATTTCAAATCATTTTCATTCGTGCAGTGATCGTCTGAAAGAGTTTTTCGAACCAACGAGCAAATATGCATGAGCTTAGATTTAAGATTTATTTGGTTTAGCTGGAGCTTCTAAAGAATATTTCATGTTATGCGACTCAGAGTTAGTGAGAGTTAAACTGCTAAGTTTCGTTTGATTCGAATATAAATTTAAGAGGTATATATAATTTTTTTTATATCTATGATATTTTGTTATTTTGGAATAATCAAGTATATATAAAAGTAAATTACGTTTGATTCAAAAATTGATATTCTCTGAAATAAAAAAATTATGTTTAGTTAAAATTATAAAATAGTAAAAAATAGTAAAAAAAATGATAATTTTTTTATCAAAATGTCAACTTTGCTCTCACCTTATATATATATATATATATATATATATATATATATATATATATATATATATATATAAAAATAATAAATTATATTTCATCTAAATAAAATAATTTTTTATATTTTATAGTATATTTTAATAAATAATAATTAGTAAACAAAAATAATTATATAACAGATGATTACATTAGTCTCAGATTAGAAGGTAAGCTAATGTAAAAAAAAAAATAATAATAATAATAATAATAATTCACTGCCCCTAAGATATAAACTCTATTCCAAGTTGGAATATTTCTTAACGAGCTATATCAGAATAATTCGTTAAGTAAGTGTTATTTTAAACTTTTATCCCTAGTCCTTTTTTATTTTCGTTTGAACAGAATAGTGAGATAAAAAAAATTATTATTTTTTTATTCCACAACCAAACATGACCCCTAGTGATTTTATTAGTTACAATTCGATCGATAGTAATTAATTTATTATAATAAATGTCATTTTTAAGTAATGAAAGTAAAAAATTTGTAATCGGGTTTTTTGGAAAAACATGAAATAATATTTTTCAAATTTCTTTATTTATGAATAAATTTGTTTTTTTATTATTTTTATTTTATGAAACCACTATCTAGCTTCTTATAAAATCTAGTTTTTTTCTTAAAAATAACTATTTTTTTCTAAAAATCAAACAAACAAAAAATATATATTTTTTAGCTAGAAAATTATTTTTTAAAATTAAAAATTAATGTAGAAATGAAGTCGAAGGCCCTAAAAAGTCCTTTATTTTTAAATGAGTCCTTTCATGCAAATAAACAATAATAAAAAAAAAAGCACTTTGAAATTTATATAAGATGTAACATGAATGTCACCATTTCATAATGCGTTGAATTTGATGGCCTAACTGCAACTCTCGCGATCTTATCTTATCTATTAACTTCTTAGAGAGTCAATTTTTTTTTTATGCATACAAAAAATATTATAAAATTCTTATGATAATTGAAAGAATTTAATTTATTTTTACTTTACCATAATTTATTTTATCAAAAAATATGCCATTAAATAGAATAATAAAATTACAATTTATTTTTTATTTTTATAAACTATAGGAGAAAAAAAAAAGATTAGGCTAAAAATTACAAAGATTTATTTATTTATTTATTTATTTATTTTGAATCAAACATGTCACGTGCATAGCACGTGGTGCACAGTTCCTCGGAGTCCCCACGTAAACCACAACCACAAGTCCCGCGTTCTACGGTCCACGGTCCACGGTCCACCAGTCTACGGCGGGACCCAATTTAGTACGACACGAGCACCGGAACATCCTCTACGTCACGTAACGTGGCCACGCGGACCTCCTCCACCACTGAAACGTCGCCACGTGTCATGTTGGCCCCCACTCGTACGCCACCTCAGCATCGGCACCTCCGCCCCTTCTCTTCATCCTCCTCCTCCCCGCAAAAAAGAAGAAAAAATAGCTCCGATCCAAAACCAAACCCTAGAAATCGCCACACCCGCGCCGCCCCCTCGATTCCCCCTCCTCCTCCTCCTCCACTTGTTGATCGCTCGCCGCCGATCGAGATGGCGGTGGCTTCGAATCTCGCGGCGACGTGCGGATGCGAGCGGGGATGGGCTCCGATTCGGTCCTCGGATTCAGCGACGGGGATTAGGGTTTTGAGGCCTCGGGAGGTAAGATCGAATCATAAATTCGATAGTTTGATGCGTTTGAAAGAGAAAATTCGGGATGCACTCCGATAAAACGTAGATTTTGCATTTTGTATGAAAGTGGAGGTGGATTTAGTAGAGTTCTCGTATCTCTGGATGCAATTTAACTCCAAATTTGTGGCGAATTTGTAGTTTCATAGATCGTCACTTTCTATTTCATCTGAGAATAATGTAGGATGCAATTAAGCTTAGTTCCGCTTATGGTGTAAAAACTTAGAAAAAAGTAGGAATTTTGGAGTGTTATCATTTAAATATATCAGTAAGTAATTGAATCAGTAGTCTCTCTCCGAAAACGAAAGTGATCATTGTGGTTATCTAATCACTGTAGGTTGATACTGATATCATTTTACTGTAACTGGGAATCTCTTTTGGATATCTTCATATGCTGTGGTTGGTTTTAGGAAAATGTATGCTGTAATGGCCGATTAATTTTAAGTAATCAAAAGATGAAGCTCGCTCCGAGGCGTCCTGGTTTACGCACTCGAATGGCTTTGGTCGATGATGAGAGAATTGTTCGGCAACCAAATGTCTCCAAGCCTGGGGGAGTGCTGGTAATCGACTTTCACATAATAGTTGAACTGCATCAGAAGTTCGACCGATATATGGTTTTAGTAGTGTCACTTACTTGTTGCCGTTTTTATCTAACTGAGTTTTCATTTTCATTTTCTCCAGGCTTATGAGTTGGTTCAGGGAAACCTTGTAAGTGTTCATTATGTCCTACGTCTTCACTTTGTTGATCCTAATTGATTTGTTATAGAATAAAGATATAATCATGTGATTCGCACCTCTTAGATTGGCAATGTAGTAAATTTATCTTCACCTTTTTTTATACATATAGGTCCAATGGAACTGTTTCATGGACAAGTCGGTTCCTGATCCGCCAACTGCCGTTCTCCTGCATGGGATTCTAGGCTGTAGGAAGAATTGGGGTAAGTTCATTATTCTGGCTTTTTACGTGTCGAGACAGTTGGTTAACTTTTTAGCCTTTGTCACTTCATTCCAATTATATGCTACTTCCGGTTCTTTCTAAGATCTTTTGACCACTTGCCAATAATCTAGAATTTGCCGTTTGATCTTGAGAGGTGAAGAAGACCATTAAATAGATTTGGTTAGATCGTCAAATCTAGTACCTATTTTATTTATTGTCCTCAATTCTTTTTTGTAATTGTAAAATTTCCTCAGGGTCTTTTGCAAGGAGACTGGCTCAGGAATTTCCAATGTGGCAGGTACTAACTTATTGCTTGATGAAGATTCTACTTGTTCCTATTCCCTTGAAAGTGCTTCTGCTATCTGCACGAGCCAAAATTGAAAAACTTAGTGGAAAGGCTGAGCAATTTATAACCTGACTTCAAGCCTACATAATTGGTGCCAGAATAGAAGAAGATAGCTTATATCGTCAGAACTTGTATCTATGCCTCGTGGTTTTCTAATATTGTTTCTTGCAGTTCCTTTTAGTCGATCTGCGTTGCCATGGTGATTCAGCATCAATCAAAAAGAATGGACCGAATACTGTTGCTTCTGCTGCTCTTGATGTTCTAAAGCTTGTGCGTGCTTTTGTATCTTTACTTGCAATCTCTTCGTTAAATGTATTTTTGTTAGCTTCTGCCATATGAATGAAGAAGTTTCTCTGCAAGCCAGGGGACATGCCATATATCTAGAATCATGTTACCATACATGTATTATATTGTAGATTCGTTTGTAAGACTTTCAGATGTATATTGAAATAATAGCTTAAGCTGAAAATAACAGTAGTTTGCAAGCCAGTTTTTTTTTATTTTCTTGTTGTAATTTTATTCAAATTAATTGACACTTTTCCTGTTTGAACCAGGTGGCACAACTTAGAGTTACTCCTCGAGTCTTAGTTGGTCATAGCTTTGGTGGAAAAGGTACTTAATCTATCTGATATGTTGGGTCTTGATGGTGTATAGATACTCCGGAACATAACTTAGTTGCTGGCTAACCAATAATTTTCTGAATTAATAATACTTCTTCCTCAGTGGCTTTAAGTATGGTAGAACAAGCTGCAAAGCCTCTTGCTCGACCTGTTAGGGTAAGGTCACAATTTATGGTGCAGAATTTTTGAACATGTACAATTTTCATCTTAAATAATGGACAGCTGCTTACATTTTTATTCAATTTTCCTTTTATTGAAAAGGTTTTGACGTCTTTTACTTCTAATATTCTTTAAGGTATGGGTTCTTGATGCAACTCCTGGGAAAGTTCGTGCTGGTGGAGATGGTGAAGATCATCCTGATGAACTAATTGGTTTTCTAAGTAGGCTGCCAAAGCAGGTAGGCTCCTATTTTTCATGTATTGATCTATATATTAGTAATTTCATGTTGATGTACGTTTTAGGATTGTTTTGCTTTTATGGAGTTGGGTTATTCTTTCATGTTGTGCAGGTTTCTTCAAAGCAGGAAATAGTTGATGCTCTTGTTCGAGAAGGATTTTCTCTAGATGTTGCAAGGGTATATTGAGAATTTGATATATATAACATAAGCCCTTTTTGTAATCATTCTAAAAAGATACATATAGTTGCCACCACCTTTAATAGTCTTCTTAATTCTGTATATGAGGTTATCCTCTTTCTCTTTATGTCTAACAGTATTCTTGTTTCGTGCCATTTCTGTTCATATTCGACAACTTAGTGGGTGGTCACTAATCTCCGGCCGACGAGTCAGATCAGTACATCGTCCTCTCCAAGCTTCTCATGGGTTTTTGACCTGCAGGGCATCGCCGAGATGTACAAGTCCTATGAAGAAACTAACTTATGGTACTAATTAAATACACGGCATGTCTGAATATCCACAT
This sequence comes from Tillandsia fasciculata, assembly GCA_029168755.2. NCBI lineage: Eukaryota > Viridiplantae > Streptophyta > Magnoliopsida > Poales > Bromeliaceae > Tillandsia > Tillandsia fasciculata. Next base: position 469,375 of record CM054942.1, read on the forward strand.
GTGTACCCTTCAAACTTGCAAGTTTTTCACAAAAAATAAGTGGTGCCATCCAATTCATGCAGAAAGTTGGTTTTATTTAGAAAGTTTCGAAGGCCATATCTGAAGACTCAGATTTATGTAGATATCTCTTACATCTTTTGGTTGTCTTCCTGACTGCCGAATTGATTTGCGTAGGAAAATTGTGGAGAATGTGCCACGAGGGGTTCATGTAAATTTCTTGAAAGCTGAGAGAAGTTTACACAGATGGGCGCTTGAAGATCTTCAGAGAATTCATGCGGCGGAGGAGCTGGCTGCGGATGAGGGGGCTGGAGTTCAGATGCATGTGCTCGAAGATGCTGGGCACTGGGTAATACTATCACCAACACTTAACATCCATTATGTTTCTACATAAACCAATTAATATAATGTGGTGCAGTTCCCATTATCTGATGGGGGGGTGGTTATTGGATAAGCAAGGGGTTTTGAACAGTTATACTCTGAGATGCAGAAGCAAAGGAAACAAACAATATACAGCTATTGCTGTCGCCGAAGCTAAAACTAGTTTCTGGGCTCGAAACAAAAGCTCCAATACGACACATTGCATCTTTTGCGATCGAAATTCAAAGCTGTCCATTTTCTAGAGTAGTTAACTAGGAGTTTTTGCCTATACCTAATAGTGTCTTTTTATATATAATAATTATCTGTTTATTACCTAATACTTAATAGTTACATGGCATATAACTTCACTGTCTTTTTACTTCGATTTTCAGGTTCATGCGGATAACCCTGACGGGCTTTTTAGGATCCTTTCGTCTACTTTTCGAGTTGAGACGACGGTAAGAGGGATCCGGTAATGTAAACTGACCCATCTTCGCGACACCAAATGAGGAAGAACTATACTGGAAGTATATATAGCCTGATTCTGCTGTGCTAGTTTTTCGATTTAGGCCTTGACTATATCAATTCATTTATTTATTTATTTAGTAAATGTATGTATGTATGTTGCTGTAACCCTAGCTTTTCTGTGGGATAAAACACCCCATTCTCTTTCAGAACATGAAAAGTGAAGTTGTTACCCTCTTATTAATTTTCTGTTAACAGAATGGTGTTCAGTGTTTGCTTTATACCCTCTTAAATGAGCATTTTTTTTTTTTTTTTTTTTGGGTATATAATCTTTACTTGAGTACTAGAGTCTATAGGAAGGTAAATCCAGATGGAGCAAACCCTACAAATTTTGATCTTGCTTGACAGGAAAATGAAATTGAAAATGCCAATAATGAGTTTAATTTACTGCAAATTGACAGCAATAGCAAGAGCCTTCAATCTCAAGCAGTAGGAAAATATCAGTTTACATCTTCAGTTCATCTAATATGTAATGCTACTTCAATGAAGAGTGCAAATTTCAGCAATAGTCTAGAATTTTTCAAAACCAGAATCAAATGATCTTTCAAATCAAACCCAAATTTAGTTTTAAAAGCAACCAAATTCCTGGGTTCTACATTCCTCAGAAGCTGATACAATCATACAACACACTATTAAATGCCATTCAAGTTCATTAGCATTATTAAAATCCAAATACATAAGATAAGAAACAATTAAGATTACTCATTTAAGGGCCCAGATTTTTTATTATTTAACTAAAACCATAAATATGTTCTCACTTTCTAAGCCCAGATGACACCAATGAGATCTTCATACCCCCTTTACTAAGAAAATCTCTTAATTAAGAAAACTATTTTATTAGTTAAATACATGAAACTGGAAGTTGATTTCTAAATCAAAAGAAAAAAGAGAGAGAGTGAAATCATTACCATAATGTTCAGTTTAAATTACCTCTGTACAAATGACCATAAATCCTACCCTTAAACTCCTCAAGAGCTATCTTGCTTTGGTTTCCGGCTCAATTCCGAATACTGCCCACCCATCAATTGCAAAATCTCCTCCCACAAGTCCACTGACGGATCGGCCGCTGCCCCACTGATCAAATGTGAGCTGCAAGCGGCGACCACCCAGTAATCGCTCGCGATCTCCCCTAACAGCTGATCAAACTGCCACCCTGCGTACCCTACGAAGAACCTGAAATCCTGCGGCCTCAGCACACCCTTCTTCACGAGGGCAGCGGCTTCCTCCAAGCTGTTTCTCGCCCCGAAGGAGATTCCTGAGACGACTTTCTCGAAACCCAGTGCTTTGGGTGAGCTTTCGCCTGTCTTCAGTAAGAACATGCTCGCATCGAGGGGGCCGCCGAAGAAGAGGGGGCAATCCGCGAAGGTGGTAGCTAGGTCGGCGTTGGAGGGTTTCATGTGCTTGATTCTCTTGTTTAGAGGGCGGTTGAGGATGACTCCGAAAGGGCCCTCTCGCAGACTTTGAGAGCCTAGTCGGAGGAGAAGGACCACAGTTCGCTCGAAGCTGCTGACGCCGTCGAGCTTCTCGGTGGCGACTAACACGCATCCAGTTTCCGGGAACGAAATAGGATGAGCCCACTTGAGACCTAGATGTTCCGTAGGCTCGTCCGAGGCTTTGTCCTCGGTAGGAGCTTCAGAATCAAGGAAATGCTCCTGAATAAATAAAGACAAGTTAAACTCTCCAAAATTATAAGAAATTCCCAAAGACAAAACTAAGGGCATGTTTGTTTTGTTTACAAGCTCTTTACGACAAAAGCCACAGAGGGGTGAGCTTCTTCATTTTTGTAGTAGTTGGTTAGCCTACAAACTATACCATTTTGAAAAACAAATACAATAGAAGGAATGTTACAACTACAATTTTTTGTTTTCTGCTCATCAATAAGGCATTTCTCAACAATGTAATATAACTATCTAGAAAATGTTTTGGAGCAAGAGAGCCACTGTGATCACTCAGAAGTCAGAATACAGATGCTGCAAAATAATTCACATGCATGGCAACTAATGAATCCCCTAATTTCAATCTGAATACGTAAAAGTATGCACTCCCTGAATCGACAAATTTTAGACGAGTCCTACGTAGACCATGCAAATCGGGACTGACGATCAAGTGATTAACCGACTACTCTAAGACTCGGTTGCCTTTTTTTGGTAAATGCTGACGACGCGTTAGGAAATCGTATTGCTCATTTTAGTAACCAACATTTAGTTTTTCTCTCCAATTTGTAAAGCTAACCACAGTGGAAACATACATCCATAAAAACACACATACAATGTACCAACCATAATAGGAGAACTAATCACAGCTCAAGATTAATGCCTGCATTGTAAATACTACGAAAAGCGAGCATAGTGTCGTAGCAGGCGCAAGTATAGAAACCTATCTAGTATCTACATACATAACAACTCAGAAATCATTTGTACGCGAATTCACCTTCCATCTGTTAATAAGATTTGCCCTGAAATCTCGCCAGTCGGATAAGGCGTGACGGGACTTGTCTGCGGAGTCGGTAGGCTTCGATTTGTCGAGAGCTGGATTTATCTCATCTGCGCCATCTCCCTCCGGAGTAGATGGATCACCATTACCTGCAAATGGAAATAACTTTGTGCTTGGTTTGTAGCTCTATGCATCTTATCATCCTCCACAGATTTTTATCATCTCACAATCATAAAATTGCATTAATATGGTCACCAAAAAGAGAGCAATGGGAACTTTTTACAAGTTTATAATTATTATAATAAATTATAAGACAGAAACAACATTAATATGCTAATAAGAACTTTTTTTTTTTTCCTTTGCAATATCAAAATAGATACGATTGTGATAAGATCTACCTAATATTCAAAACAAATCCTATCAAAATTATACATAAAAATTTGATCTTTGCGAAATTTGCAAAATTGCTTCTTTTTTCCTATAATCATACCCGGATTAAACCCAATCACATCCGAATCAACAAAAAGTCAAAACCTCCATCAAAATCAATTTTTTTCCCGAATATAACAACAATTCCAACCTCGAATTGAAGGGGAAAAAGAAGGTAGGTGGAGAATTTACCCGAAGAAGAAGGGTTATCGTGGTTCTTCTTCTTCCCCGCCGCGCTCACCACCACCAACGACCTCACCCTCGCCCTCTCCATCCCCACCCCCTTCCACCCCACGATCGGAACCCTAACCCTAATCTCGCCCACCCGGTCGATTCTCTTCGCCGCCCCGAGCCCGAGCCCCGCCCCCTTCAAACTGAGAGCCGACACGTCCATGGCGACGCCCATGGCCCTCGATTGGGGTCTCCTCCGCACCCCTTCTTCGTTCGAAATCGATCGAGAGGGGGGAGAGAGAGAGAGAGAAAAATTCACGGATGGAATAATAATTATATATACGGGATTGTGGTCACCATTGGTGAACCTAAGCTATTTATATATATATATATATATATATATATATATATATATATATATATATATATATATATATATCCAACTAAACAAAAATAAATTAATAAATAAATTTTATTAATTATTTATTTATAAATTAAAAATAAATTTAATTTTTTATCATGCGATAATAATATGAATAAGCTCAATAAATTGAATATCTAACAACTCAACAATAAAAATTTATAAATATTATATATATACATTTTAAATAAATTAATTATATATTTTTAAAATTAATAATTAATACTAACCATCCGATAAATTTATCATTTATTATTATTATTATTATTAGCAAAAAATAAAATAAAAAAGTGAGAGTTCATAGGGTGGTTGATACCCCTCTCATGCCCACACTCACGGTAGAGACAAGAGAGCGAGAGGAACCTGAGGAATATGCGAGTCGACTCACGTCCGTCTAACAAATCAGGGATTCGAATCACTGCATAAATATTTTGCCTGTTTAAAAAGATTAGAACTCAGAGTTAATGACACATCCTAAATTTTTTTTTTTTTAAAAAAAATAATTATTATCATTTTAATAACATATAAAATTATTTAAATATACAAGCGACAAAAACAGTAAATATTCTGTACCATTGCACTTAAATTTTCGACGAGGAGTTCATAATAAAATAAAAGAAAAATAAAAACTATAAATAATAAAATAATAACATCACATAAAGTAAGAGTGTTACTTAAGGAAAATACTAGATGTACATCAAATGAGGTGTACATCTTACACACCTTATTCTGAGATAGAATAAATTCTACTCGTCACATCGATATGACAAGTGAATGAATATCCACTCTAGGATAAGATGGATGTAGAATGTACACCCCATTTGGAGTGTACAGCTCTGGTCACTTAAAGTGGAATCAAATAACTTTGAGATATATATATATATATATATATATATATATATATATAAGAAAAGTACAACCACTTCAATAAAACAATTCTTGTAAAAAGAGAAAAAAGAGGAACCAAACAGAAATGATTTACAGAACCATCTTATCATAATAATTTAAAGCTGATCATAGAAATATCAAATCTCAAACAACTCAAATTTATAAAAGTTAACAGCAAAATTTTGTTTCTATGAGAAATAGCAAATCTAAATTCTGAGCAACATAAAGCAGTTTAAAAATTACCACAGCATCTCATTCTCTTCTAGTAATCAGCTTTTCCAACTATGCTTTTAAGCTCCATTCGGAACTCCGGCGGTTGCTGGAAATTCTGCTTTGCTAAGGAAAATGGCAACTGGATTACCAGGAGACGGCAGATTCTGCGTCAGCAATGCGATGTGCGGTCCTGATTTACTACGATCGGAATCGTTCGTCGCACACAAAACTTCGACATGCTCGAGACCCAACTGCCTCTTTATCAAGTCGACATTCTCCTTGAGAACCTCGATTTCGCCAAACGGTAGCTTCAAATCTAAAGCGCGAACACCGACTTCCTTCGTCTCGTCCTTCTTGAACTTTATGAAAGGCATGCACAGTTTCTGCATCTGCTTAAAATTAGAACCATTTCCAGTAGAGCTTGATTTTAATGCCTCGAGAATCTCTTTATCGGGAGCAAAAGAACCGGTTGTGTCATCGAATTTGCTTTGTAGTATCCTCAAGCATTCTTCTTTCCAGCCATCGTATCGCTCGTTCACGAAAATAAGCCCGACAGTCAGCTTGTTCTCTTCGGCAGGAGGAGCAGAAGCCCCCTTTTTCGCCTTTTTCGGGCCCGATTCCTGCTTCTGAAGCAGCTTCCTCATCAAAACAATAGAGTCCTGTAAATACTTGTTAGCGATTCTTAGCGTTTGATCCGGGGTTTCCGCAAATGGCCAACCGGCTCTTACTACAAAACCGTCATTTTTCAATATATTTTTCCACACATGTTCCGCATAGTGTGGACAAATCGGAGTGATAAGCCTCGTCTGAACATCCATAAACCGGAACAGCAATTCTTTATTCATACCCCCCGCCCCGCATGAAAATCTGTACTCATCTCTCGCCGCTTGTAGGTCGTAAAACCCGGATTTCAGAGCTTCTCTAAACATGAAGTTGTTGTAACTTTTCTCGGTTTCCACCACTGCAAAATTCATCTCGTTGGCGAAAACCCGGTCAGCGTAAGTCGATGGGGGGCCGGCTCGCAAAGAAGACTCGACAGAAAGCACCTCTTCCATCCAGGCAATTTCTTTAGTAAGCCTCAAAATAGCGGCATTTGCTGTCTCAAAGACGAAGTTAGCGTCGTCCATTCCGTCGCCAGCATCTGCGAGCGAGAACCGAGTGGCGTCAGAGGAGAACTCCTCTATGGCCTGGCGAAGTGTGCGGAAGTTTCCGGTGGACTTGGACATTTTCTCGGAGTTAAGCATAAGATGCCCGTTGCAACGGAACCCTCGGGGCCATAAGTGCTTCGGGAGAAGCGCTGTATGGTTATATATGCAAAACGTTAGATGGTTCTGAATGAGATCTTTCCCCGAAACCCTAAGATCAAACGGATACCAATACTCGAATTCTTTCTTCATTTTACTTAGAAGAGCAGGAGAAATCTCAGATTTCGGAACTGGGCCGTCGCAAAAGACATAGTCCCATACTTCATCTGTCATTTGCTCCGGTCTAACAGATGAAGCAATCGATCCGTACATATCCCCATTTTGCAAGAGATGAGCAATAGTGTAATAAGCCATGTAAAGGGTCGAATCAGAAAGCGATTCGACGAGAAACTGCTCGTCCCAAGGAATTCGAGTCCCGAGCCCGAAAGACCGCGAGCAAGCCCACTGATTTAGCCAGCCCAATGTATGTTCGAAGCCATTTCGGGTCTCGGTAGAAAAAGTATTCATTTTGTCTAGGCACTCCATCGCCTTTTCCTTCCACTCCGCCTCCCCATAAGTTATGTACCACTGATCCGTAAGCGCCACGACACACTCATCACCGGATCTCGACATAACTTTCTTTTCAGGTTCGCTGTACAGCACGGCCATTCCAGCTTCCAACAATTTGTTCTTTATAAGCGGCTTCGCTTCCTGAACCTTTCTCCCTTGGAATTCTCCTACTAACATAGTACCATCAGTGAAGCCTTTCAAATAAGTCAGTCTCTTCGCCTCTGCGAGCTTCTCCTTATCATTCTGGCTCTTAATCTTAAGATCGATACACACTTTTTCCGCCGATTTATCTCCGAACTCGGGAATATTTATTATGGGTATGACCTGATAAGGCAGAACCCACTCATCTGTAATGCCGTACTTTTCTCGTAAGGCCGGTTTCGATACTAAATCCTTTAAAGCCATGTAGTCATCTGGCGAATCACTCGGAACACTCGTAACAATGCCCGTACCCTTATCAGTTAATATCGTTAGCATAGGAAGCGAGTAAATGACTTGGTTAAAAGCAAGAGAAGACCTTAAAGGCAAGCCATTAAGGTCATAACCAGAGAGCTTAAGTAAACAGCTTGGCTTCTCAGGGACTTTCGACAGCTTCTGATAAGCTAAGTTCAACGCAGCCCTCTCAGTAAGGATGAAAACGTCGGTATCGTTGATCTCGAAAGCCCCGTAATTCCCATCCGGCAAAACCCAACAGTTAGTCTGCCCATACATTGTCTCGGGCCTCAACGTAGCCGCCGCCAAAAAGACTTTTCTACCCTCCAAAGCCTTCAACTTGGCTGGAAAAGGAGGGACGACCTCCATCTTAATCAATACATATTCTTGAGGTTGAACTCCTTCGCCAGAGGCTCTATCATGATCAGCGCACGGTTGGCCGTCCAACGGTGAATAAATAGTGTATCTCATATCCTTTACGATCTTACCCATGTTCTTTAACTTATTCATCTGCCACCTAACAAATGAGTCGTAGAACGGGTTCATGTCGGTCGTTATAAAAGAGCGCCTCCAATCGCAGCCTAGCCCAAAAGCCTTCAGATCCTCTTTAGCCAGTGGGGGGAAGTGTTTAAGCCAGTGATACGGGTCTTGAAACTTAGCGATCTCTTCGTCGGAAAGGCCGAAACTTCTCATAATTTCCCACTGCGACTTGTCCCCGCTAGACTTAGCAGCAGCTTTAGACCTCTTGCTCTTAAACTTATCGGGCGCAGCCGCGGACACATTATTACTCTCTTCAACATCGATACTCAACTCCTCCAACGAAGGAAAAACAGGAGGGTTTCCATGCTGTTCAATTTCTCTTTTAAGTTTGTCCGCCGATGCTTTGATAGGCATTCCCGTGCAGTGGAAAGCGAAAGGCAGTAGAACGTTACCACCGCGTAGGCGGCGGTAGGCGGCTCCAAACTCAAGCTTAGAAAGAGTGAACGCGTGGCCCAAATGAAGCAGGCCGTTCATGTACGGGTACGGGAAGTTGCCGAAGAACTTCTCCCCCGGCTCAGGAGGTTTAAAACCAGGTTCGGCCTCGAAGATTTTGTTCCCTTCCCAGTATTCTTGGATTTCTGATTGTATCTTGAGAAGTAGGTCTCTCCGAGCATAGCTCCTCCCTCCTCCCTCGGTATTCGTCGACATTTTTCTAATTAAAATGGAGTTAGATCTTCCTTATAACATGGTAGTGAGCTTATGGAATTCAAAAATCTGAACTGAGAAAGAGATAGCATAAGAAAAAACCCAGATCTTACATCAACACTACATATCAGTTTCTACTAGATCACCAGAAAAATGGAAACTTTATCAAATTTGTTAGTTGTGACTCAAAATCAGAATCGGTTCGATATTATGATTCAGGTTCGCCGACGACTTCGCGGTGCGACTTCGAAATTTTGTGGATGTCTGTGGTGGAAGCGAAGGGCTCGGGCCGACGGAGGGTGCGGGGGGCTCCGCCCCCCGCGGTACGGATCCGATCCGCTAAGGAAAAACTCTAATTTCTCTTTTATTTGCCCTAGAGTGAGATCGAGCGATTGGACTGAATAGAACTCTTGTATTCCCTCTTTTCTACGTAGTGAAATCTCTCCTCTTTCGCCCGTGGTTTTTTTCCTGCAAGGGATTTTCCACGTAAATCTGTGTGTTATTTTTCTGTCGTGCAATTTTGGTTTTACTTTTCTGTCGTGATTGCCAATTGATTTTATTTAGTTTGTGCGCTCGTTGCTAACAAAATTCCTGATGAGGAACAGCATAGATTGAACCCCACATCAAATGAGAATACATATCGAAGAAACGAAAAATCTAAACTTCATCAAATTCATGCACAGCAACAACATATTGAACTACTCAGCATGCATTACAGGAAAACCCCAGATCCTTACATCAAATGTATTAATGAAGTGGAACTACAAAAAAAAAAAAAAAAAAAAAAAGTGGAACGAGATATTGAACTACCCAAAACCCAGATCCCCATCCACATAAATTCTCAACTAAACTCACCTGAAAAATCGAAACTTTATCGAATTCATGAATAGAAACAAACAAATTGAACCATCCAACAGCGATTAATGCACAAATTTATGAGTAAGAGGATTGAACCTGAGTGCAATGGGGATTGGATTGGACCTAAAAAGTGGCGTTCTCTCTCGAGGAGGAGAGGGAATCGATCGATGAAAGAGAAAAAGATGCAAAGGAGAGATGGAGAATTTTTATTAGGGTTTTGTTGTCCAATCCGAAGTTCCAAACAAGTTTGGGTTTTAGCTCAATGTTTTGGACCACGAGACTAAATTACACATTTGGTTTTAAATTTTTAAATTTAAATTTATAAATTAGTATAATTTAATTTGGTTAACTAAATATTAACGTTTCGTTAATTGTTATTGAGAAAATGATATAGTCAAGAATTTAAGTATCATGGTACAAAATTGTATTGAAAATTTATTGTGCAGATTACAAAAAAAAAAAAAAAAAAACATATATACCGACACATAATGATATTAAATATTTATTTTTTTAATCAACAAAGTTTTTAAATTTTTTATTATGTATTTTTATCAGATATTTTAAATTTTATTAAAAAAATTATTTAATAATTTAAAAAAAAAAGTTTTAAATTGTGTCATCGATATAGAGGCTGTATCATGCCGGTATTTTGTTAGCACGATACATATCATTATGTCATTGATGATATTACTGTTGTATTATTTCTACATTAGCGACACATCAATATTTCGTTAACAAAATTGTAATGTAGGATTTAGTTATAATAATTTATAAATTTTAAATTAAAAATTATAATTAATTAAAGTTTGAGAACCAAATTATCACCTTTGTAAATTCTTTTGTGTAATTCAACATAGAAAAGTTTCTATAATTCAAATAATTTTTTTATATCCTCTTTCAAATTCAATATATATATATATATATATATATATATATATATTATATATATATATATATATATATATATATAATATATATATATATATATATTTTTTCTCAAACTAAGTTCTTGTATATTTATTTCAAACTTGTGGTGTAAGTTTTGAAATTTAGATTTATAAGATTTAAATTTGTTTTTAAAAGTTGGTCCCAAGCGGGGCTCAAAATCGTGACCTTTGAGCAACGCTCTAACTAATTGAGTTAAAAGACCACAGCGTAAAATTTATAAATTTGTTAGTATCTTTTAAGTTATTTTTTAAAAAATAAAATATTGCAATTTGATAAACTTTTTAATCTATTATTATTCACTCCCCAATCTATTATAGAATGAATTAATGTGAACCAAACTAAATAAAATGATTAATTTAAGTGCTGTTTGGATTTAAATTTTATTCTCTCTTTTCATTTGGTTTTCAGATATGTTTTATGTAATCACATAGGCTTAGAAATTGAGATTGCTAGTTAAAATTATTTTGAATTGTTGGAGTCGGAAAAAGATCACCACGTGATAAAAGAGTTTCGATTAATTTGATCAACCGAGTCCAACAAATCGAAAGACGATATGTGGTACATGGAAAGTTGAGAGAAGAACACTTAAATCTGAATGAGTTTTAGATAGAAATGGACTGAGATCGTGGGATGAGATTTTCGTAGTCAACACGCTTCTAGCCGAGCGTGTTCAACAAAATAACAGATGTGCTGAGAAACACAGAATGTGGTCAAATACTTCGCCACTACACGAACTGAAAAATAACCACAGGAGGGATCAACACTAATATATATAAGCGAATAAGCGACCACTGCAAATTTTTTTCATTTAATTTCAGCTTTGATATCTTTCTAGTTTAATTCAAGAGCTTTGCTTAGTTCAACAGTTTAGTAATTTTCAGTGATTTTTAGTAGTTTCGATTTTGTAATAGTAGCAGTTTAGTTATATAATTAGTTTCTCTAAGTAATACAAGATGATTCGGCTCTTTAGGCCGAGTCTCCTTTGTTCTTAAATTTGATGTTTGATTGGAAAAGAATTCGATTGAGTCGACTCCTTTTTAATCTGATCGTTTTATCTCGAGACGTATTTCGAGGGTAGATCCAAGAATCGATTTTCGATCAGACTCGGCCAGCGGTCTAACTCAGATTCGCTACCAACATGAATATTATACAAAACTAGCTTAATTAGCAAATTCAAATTAATTAAAAGTTATTTACATAGGATACTTTTAATCAAACAAATTCGGGTTCGCCAAAATCCGTAACCCGTTAAGCAACCAAATCCGCATAATCATTGACCACAACCTTGGTTAGATATAACTAATCATTAAATAATGCTACCACATGCTTTGTCCTTAATTATTAAATCTTATTAAATTACTCAAAAAGTTTTTGGTTAAATATGTTCTACATTTATTTAACTCAATATTTTTAAGGATCTAGAAAAAAATTTTAAAATGGGAGATTTTTTTTTTAATTCCTAAATTAATAATTTAGTTTTAATGGTGATAAGAGATGGTGACATTTTACTTGTTTGGGTCTCTCTCATATAATGACATCTCTTTTCCCATTTTTTAAAAACTTTTTTTTTTAATTTGAGTTAATAAAAAATGTATAAAAAAAGTTTCCAATATTATAACTAAACCAATGTGTTTTTCATTTAAATATTTTACTCCATAATTTTTCATATTTTTATTATTAACAATGATCCCTATATTTATTTTTAAAAAGTTTTAAATTACTTAATTATAGTTGGTTAAATTAAAGAGCATAAAAGTATGCTCCCAGAAACAAATTTAAAAAACTTGTAGGATTTGTTTGAAAAATGTTTTGAGGATTAGAACTTTGAGAAACAAATGAGTATTTTCCAAATTTCAAAGGGATATATATGCAAATGCTCCTATTTTTCTTTTTCCTATATATATATATTACTTAAAAATTTATATCGAAATTAATAAATTGCGAGGAACACAAAAAGGGAGGAGGAGGAGAGAGAGAGAGAGAGAGAGAGATGAGTGGAGGCGTAGGTGGGAGATCCAAACCCTTCCTCCTCCTCGTCGCCGTGATCTCTTCGCAATTCGCATCAGGTATCGCTCTCTCCTCAGATCCCTGATTTGTATCCCTTGATCTCGTCGCCCGCTCCTCGTAGATCTAAACAACCCTAATTTTTACGGGATTTGTGGTTATTTGTGAATTCGATTGATCTCTGTTGTCTTATTGCGGGAAATTATTGTTTTTGATGTGGAAACTCTGTGAATGATGTGCTACTTTCTAGGGTTTGGCTCTTTGTTGTAGTAGTCGTGTATTAGGGGTTTGTTGTTGCCTTAGATCGGGGCAGGTTTGTTTAAAAAATGAGTTATTTTTTGGTTTAATTAGTTTTTTTGATAGGATTCTTCTATTGTGTATCCCGCTGCTTATTTGGTTGCTTTGTTGATCTCAAATTTTCGTGATTTATGTATGTAGTCTTGATCAAAATGATGCAGTGATCTTAATGAGATGTGTATGAGATCAGAAAGATTCATGTAATTGGTCAAAATTGAGAATTGTCAAGAGGTTGCTTCATCAGCATAGAGGATTAAATTTCGAATTCTCGAGTGTCGTTGAAGAGAAGAATTTCCCTTGTAGGATCAATTGATTAGCTGAATTAGCATGGCAAGTATGGAGAGTGTGGAATATAGATTTGAGGTTTCTACTCAGTTTTAGGGGACTATTGTTATCAGTATATGGCATTCATTGTGTAAAGAGACTGTTTTCTTCACACTTTCATCAGAATTTTCTACTAGAACTGCCCTAAGACAGACATGGTCATCTTTTTTGTAGTTGCAAGTCGCCAAAATTTTCTTTTGATTGCTTGGACAAAGTTGGTTTTCGTAGAGACAAAAAAGAAAAGGATTCACTTAGCTGATCCTAAGTGGTTGAGAGTAACATCTCGGTGGTTGTGTATTTTGAGTGTTGCACTGAAGTTCACTTTCAAATAGTAGTTCAAACAGATCTTGGAACTGATGTGATGTTTACTATTATTCCTGGTGTTATGCAATGCAGTCTAATTAGGTCTTCATCTCTTTTCAGTTCTTGGTGGTGATCCCTCACCCACAAAAGACGCAAAAAAGGCTGATTCGCATTCGAAGAGCAACACCGGTCGCGAGGTGTTATTCATATGCTTGGGAGTTGGCGTAGCTGTTGCTTTGTCAATTTTCCTTTTCAAGCTTTGGCAGAAAAAGAAGAGAGAAGAGCAGCATGCACGCCTTCTAAAGTTGTTTGAGGAGGATGATGAGCTTGAGGTTGAACTTGGCCTTCGGGATTGAAAATCTTGGCATGTATCCAGTTTACTTTCATGGCTGAGGTATTGGTCTTGAATGTACACGTGGCGGTAACTTTAGGTGCTTATGATTGCTTGCTAAATTACCTTAGTTTCCATTATAATTATCATGGTTATAATTTGGTAGGTTTGTAGTCAACAATTGTCACATTTCTTTGATTGTAATTATTGTGCCTGTGCCTTCTATAACTTGTTCGTTTATGGTTTCTGAAGAACTACTTTGCACCTATTACCTGTAGGTCTGTGCTGAGGAATGTAATTACTCCACGATATTTTGTACGAGTGAAGAATTTTTTTATTTCTATGCAAATGTGATCATAGATATGTATTCGCTTGTTTGACATGTCAGTTTGCCATCGAAGAGGAAAACTTGATTCCTATTTGTAATTTGAAGCGAGAATTATGATATAAATGGAAGAAAGAAACTTATGTCTAGAGGTCCAGTAGATAAAGATTTTTGACAGCTAGAATCTGATGCTCTTACTTGATTGAGTACAGAATCTTCTTTTCCATAGTTATCAGAATGGGCTTAGTAAAGCTTTGGGTCTGTTTTTCATTGCTTTAACCACCGCATTAACTGGCCAATTACTGGTTTATTAAGACAGGAAACAAATTATTTGACTAGAGAATTTCTAACTTTTGCTGCACTCTGTCCGGAGATTTCTACTGGGGCTGCTTGAAGATTTCATTGAGCAATAGTCAATGACTATCATTTGTGTTATTCTTTTTGTTGGAACATAAGGATTTGTGATATTCTCTTTGTTGATAAGCTATGATGTTTCTTGTACAAGAGAATAACATATAGGATCACTTTGTGTGATAATTTTTATATACTTCTTCGACCTTTCTATTTCTCAAAATGTATGCTTACTTTGTTGTTTTTCTCAATCTTCAGTTAATTTATTTAATTCCTATGCAGGTTTTGGTGGCTATCGACGAAATTCTCTTGGCAACATAATGAATTTTTTTTTTTTTTTATTCGACCCTTTTGATGTCCTTAAAGACGAGGTCAAATTATATTGTTTCTGCTCTGTTATTAGTATATTGGTTGATATAGGTGGGGTGGGGAGGGGGAATCAGTAAGCTAGTTGGGGTCTCCTTTCCTTGTGTGAAATGATTTGATTTTGTACAAATGTTATGCGCACAAAGGCAACATACAGTAATAACTGTTCACTGTAGTTATATCTTACGCGACTTTTTTTTTTTTTTTTGCATCAACTCATGATGCAGGAAAAGGTTGGCAAATAATCTAGTTGAGTTTTACTTCTGAGTTGAATTGTTATATTTCTTGACTTGCATTACTGATCTCTTTTCAAGATTTAACCGTATAATATTTTCTTTTCTCTTAGATC
>CM054942.1:484738-544738 GCA_029168755.2 Tillandsia fasciculata
GAAGATCCAAAACTAAATGTAGGGCACAACTTAACCTAAAATGCTCTAAAATTTCTATCACTTTTATGGTTGTATAGCAATATTATCAGCAAGAAGCCGCAAAGCTACGCCACCAGATACAGATTCTACAAAATGCAAACAGGTGATGAGGTTCTAATTAAGATCAAATTTGAGTGTAATTCTCAATTATATATCTTATGAAGGGAGATCACTGGAATTTTGTTACTCTTATAAGATCAACCTTCACAATAGTTGTAACCTTATTAATTACTGCTATTTATATTTTTCAGGCATTTGATGGGTGAGTCATTGAGTAATCTCAGTGTTAAGGAGCTCAAGCAACTCGAGAACCGGCTCGAAAGGGGAATCGCACGGATTCGATCAAAGAAGGTAAGTACCAAAGTAATAATCAGCATCAACAGATCTATGCAAGATGAAGATAAAGTAGTACTTAATTAGTTGTTTCGAAACAAACGGTGTAAAATCCGGCACGATCGAGAACTAATCACATTGTTTAATTTGTTGTTCATCAGCATGAACAGCTGTTTGCTGAGATTGACTACATGCAGAAAAGGGTACGTAATCTTTTGGATCTAATACTTGTTCTCCATATATAGATACTAATTCATCTCTTCTTCTATGTTATTTCTAGGAAGCAGATCTTCAAAATGACAATATGTACCTCCGAGCTAAGGTAATTTTCTCTCCATATTGATCATTATAACTTTAGCTCGTCAACAAGCAAAAGAACATTTAAATTGAATCATGAAACTTACTCAAATTAAAGAACAGTGCCTATATATATCTTCAATCTATATTCTGTATAGCTCATCCAAAAGGCGATTGATAATGTAGAAATAACATCATCGAGCATGAGATTCATACATCATTTAATCTCATTTTCGTTCGCAATTTCGAAAACATTGGATTCATACCAGATATCGGAGAGCGAGCGCGCCCAGCAAGCTAGTATGGTCTCAGGAGGAGTGGAACTCGATACTCTCCCGACGTTCGATTCCAGGAACTTTTACCATGTCAACATGTTGGAGGCTGCTTCTCACTACTCGCAACATCGAGATCAACCAACACTGCATCTTGGTTACGAAATCAAAGCCAATCAAGGCTCCAAGAATTTGCTCTGAGTGATCAGTTATTTTGTGCGTTGATTTGGCGTTCTACGCCATAAAAAACGTACGTCGGAAGATGAGTACTAGCTCCTCGATCGATCGATCGATCGATATGTAGTGTGTGTGTGTGAAAACAACCACTTTAATTATTTCTCTGAACTGATCAGTTGTTTCTTGCTATCAGAGAACATAAATGCACACCTTGCTGTGTATTGACTTGATAAATCTTTTATCTAGTATGCATTAATTCTACTAGCTAGCATGATATATATATTTATGCATGAATTAATATATAGAGAATTAAGCTGAGAATTAAGAATCTAACTAACAAGATAAGTTGAGTCTCTAATAAATGAAGGATATATATATATACATCAATTGGATGATCTTTATGCTGTAAATTGGATATATATATATATATATATATATATATATATATATATATATATATATATATAATATATATATATGGAAATGCTGCAGTTGGAGAGAACAATTCTACGCTTCGGAAAAAGTAATTGGTACGTAACTCAACCATCCCACTTATTAACTGGTGAGATTAATAAGCGCAGCTTACAAGTTACAATTATATACAACCAAATAACAAAACAGAAAAGCTCATAGTTATAGCTGTTTTATTTATAAATGTGTTAAATATGTTTTGAATTCTAAAATTAAAAGTTTTTCTAACTCTATTCAGTTTTACTTATCCAATTATTTATAAATGTGTTAAATATGTCTTGAATTATAAAATTGAAAGTTTTTCTAACTCTATTCAGTTTTGCTTATCCAATTAAGATAAGTTTGGATTATGCCTAATCGATTATTTCTAATCTTAGTGGATTCGTATTTCTAGTTGTAGTAGGATTTAGCCACTATTATAAATATACCATTATTCCTTTGATTTGGTGCGGCGGATGAGAAGGTGTATGGGCGTATTTTGAGATTAGGGTTTTGTGAGAGAGACATATTTTGTACACCATTTTGATTATAATTGAAATCTTCGCTCCGTCTTCGCCCGTGGACGTAAGCCAGTGGCCGAACCACGTAAATATTATGTGCTTTATTTTTTTTCTCTCTTTCTCGATTTTTTTTTGGTATTTTTAATTTGCGCCCAACGAACTAGATCTTTTCGGCTTTTGTCATAACAAGATGCTTCCAACCAAAAGGCCCAAATGAATCACAAATACATAAATCGAGAGATCGATATACTCGGCTGAGAAAACTGAATCATAACTTTTAAATTCTTGGCTCCAGTATTCCACTACAATAAAATTAAGTTATATGAACATATTTTTGTGACACTTTTGTATAAGTGTTCTATCTATATTCCATCTATATTCAAAATTAAATTATAAGGACACATTATAATAATGTATTGCTATACACTCTAACGACTGCACGTACAGCGGCATTAATAAAAAGTGTCGATAATTTTGTCAGCGCATTTTTTTCAAATTTTAAAAACACTTAAAAATATCAGTATAGCATAATTTTATTTTACTGTTTCTTAACATTTCTTTGAAACATTTTTCATTTGCTCGTTTGCTATTCCCCTCTACATATTAATAAGCTAAGGAAGATAAATCGCGAGATATATATATATATACTATAGCATAATTTTGTTTTACTATTTCTTAACATTTCTTTGATATATTTTTCATGTGCTCGTTTGCTGTTCCCCTCTACATATTAATAAGCTAAGGAAGATAAATCGCGATATATATATATATATATATATATATATATATATATATATATATATATATATATATATATATATATATATATATATATATATAGTTGTGCTGGAATGCTATTGATAGCACCAGCCCAATTTTACCATCCATTTTGTAGCTCTTGGATCGCATTGAGATTCGTGCAAGCCCTTAATTAAATATTTTTTTTTTTTTACTTTTTTTTTTTCTCTTTTTTTCATTAAAGAGCCTCCACGAATCTCAATGCGATTCAATGGTTAAAAAATGGATGACAAAGTTGGGCTGGTGCTATCAATAGCATTCCAGCCCAACTATATATATATATATAGAGAGAGAGATAGAGAGAATCTAATTAGTTTACATTCTCAGCTAAATCTAATTAAAAAAAAAAAAAATTAAAGCCGAGCATATATTACCTTATTAATTAGTTATTTTGATAAATATTTTTTGTAAGCTCAAAATAAAAAAAAATAATAATAATAAAACAAACTCCAATTAAAGCTCAATTTGGCACTTTTGGGACAAAGTAATTTAAATAATAGTAATATAAAACGGAGAGAGAGAGAGAGAGAGATGGAGGGGTTAGATACAAATTGTGTGGTTGGTACAACGCATGTTCCACGCAGATAATTTCTCCATTAATTATTAAGAAAAAAATAGAGGAATCTTCCATGTAACGGTTGCACTTAGAATGACATGTGGGGCCCACACTTAAGTGGGGTCCAAGTGTCGGTTACACGCAGCCGTTACACCGAAGAAAACTCACACCACACGCACATGCCAGCAAGATCCCATTATTACTATATTACTAAGTCAGTCAGCACTTCCACCAAATCGAAAGCACACCAGAACTCAAATAAATAAAAATTAAAAAATTAATATATAAAAAATAAGTTAAAATTGTACTTGATCCCTCTTAACTAAGATTATTATTTTTAAAATAAACTTTAATTCATTTATTAGTTTTTACCTCATTTTATGTGGTTAATTATCAGATTATTACTCTATTTATAATAAATTTTAATAATATAATTAAGTATAATTTTTTTGCCTTTGTACATATTATTAATATATGTCACAATATATTGATATATAAGATGCCCAAGTTATTAATGAGTTCACATTAGCACACTACAAGTGTCACATATAGTTATCAATATATCAATAATATATATATATATATATATATATATATATATATATATATATATATATATATATATATAAATTGTCTTTGTACTTCTGAAATTTGAAGAAATATCTGATTTACTCCTCTTATTTTTTTTCTTTCCAATATACCCTTCACACGTTCCACCATTATTAAAAATATCCCTACCGTTTTCCTTTGTTAAGTTAACTAGGGTTAAACTAGAGTTAAATAATAATCAGAGTTGAAAACTATTAGATATACCTATTTTGTCCCTATTTATCAAAACTATTAAAAATTTTAAAGGTACATAAAAAAAATTGATTATGGTAGAAAGATATATTTGAAATGGCAAAATAGTAATTTCACACAGATAACAGCAGCTCCAAACGGTACACTAACAGAGTTTAACTTCAGAAGTATTTTAGAAAGAAATTGGAACGTAAGAAGGGTAGTTTTAATATTAGCATTCTAAGAGGGATAAATCTAAAAACAGAAAAATTTTTAGAGGTATATAAAAAATTACCCCATATATATATATATATATATATATATATATATATATATATATATATATATATATATATATATATATATATATAAGATTGAATATCACATCTATTTATCATATCATTGGGATTAATAAATTTTTTACTGAGTTTAATATTCTATTAGCTATTAAATATTATTTAGTATAATTTTATCTGCTAAAAATAATAAATTTTATTAAATTTAATAGAATCACCAATAAATTTTATTAAATTTTAAATTGGGATAATTACTTATATACCTTTCAAAATTTCTGAAATATCTAATATACTTCTATTACCTTTTTTTTATTTTAAATATATCTTCCGTATAATTTTTTTTCATTATTCAAAAATATCTTTATTGTTAGTATATGTTAAATAATCTCGGATTAAATCCGGATTAAATTTCTACCAAAGATAAAAAGAAGTCAAAATATCTCTATTGTTTATAACTTAAGAACAGATAAAAAAAACTTTGTAACATTATATTGGTATATTTAAAAAAATAAAATAATAATTTTACAGAAATAACAGTTGTTACGCTGTTCGTAATAATTCAGTAACAGATATAACTCTAAAGATATATTTTTTTAAAAAAATTAAATACTAAAAAAATATTTTTAATATCAGTGTTATAAGTGAGGTAAATAAGATGGTATAAAAATTTTATATATAAGAAATTGCACTATTTTACTTTAATTAAAGAAATTAATAAAAAAAATAAAGAGGAAGGAGATCAAGATGACTTATATATCTTAGGGTGTCTTCAAAAATAAAATAGTATAACAAAATAAGAGCAATACTATTAATATAATACATCCTAAAATATATTATATATATTAGGGTTAATTGCATACATGTCCCTCCAAATATGTCGAATTGCAAATATATTCCTGTAAAATTCAACTTTTCATATTTAACCCTTCAAAAATCCAAAGTTCTTCAAATATGCCCTCTGGTTAATCCCCGTTTGGAATCTGTTTATTTTTTAACAGATTCGATGTGAAATGACTTTTTTGCCCCCTTACAAATATATCCCTCCAAAAGCAATACCATTATACTTGTTACAAAAATGGCCCTCTCCAAAAATCATAAAATTCTATCATCAAAATAATCCTTTTTTTCCCTTTTTTTTTTTTTTTTTTTTTTTTTTTTTTTTTTATAAGGTATAATATGGAAAGGGTAAATATGTAAATTCAATTTTTAATCTAACCAAGGTTAAGCATTTAACCTAGGATTAAATCAATTTTTTTAACAGAGATGGACGGTAAGGGCATATTTGAATAACGGTAGATTTTTGAAGGGATAAATATGAAACGTTGAATTTTGCAGGAATATATTTGCAATTCGACATATTTGGAGGGACATGTATGCAATTAACCCTATATATTATATATTTTATATATTTAAAAATTATAACTTTATTGTCTATCATATTTATTTATTTTTTTTTATTTTTGAGTTTGTATATTTTTATGGAATGTACAAATAGTATTTTATAAAAAATAAATAAATAAATAAATAAAGCATTTTTTTTTTTTTTTTTTTTTTTTTTTTTAACAAGAGCTCAATCATTTGGCTTTAGATATGTAGCCTCAGGAGAGAGAATCCAAACCCCCCTCTTCTGAGGTTCTTGTCTCTCTCTCTCTCTCTCTCTCTCTCTCTCTCTCTTCTCTCTTTTGAGGAGGAGAAGAAGAAGAAGAGGAGGAAGAAGCAGAGGTTGTGTTGTGCCAACCCCAACACACCCTGTTTATTGTGTATGATTTAATTTATTATTATTATTATTATTATTATTATTGATCATTGGTCCAAGTTCCAAACAACTATCATTTGATCCTCATCTTTCCATATTTTTCCACATATTTTTCCCTTAATTTCTTGCCCCTTTTTGATTCCCCTCAAATCCTTTGCTGCCACTCTGTAAAAATCCCATCTTGGTTTTGTTCCAAATCCTAAAAAGGTGGTATTTTTAGGAAATTTGAAGGTGTGCCATGGATGAGAGAATCCCACCCTCTCAAACTTACTTCCACTACTCATCCCCCCACCATTCGATGCGATCCCCTGCTTCCTCGGATTTGGAGAGGTGGGTTTGTGTTTGGATCAGGATCTCATGTGATTTACTTGCCCAATTTTCGATTTTGAGCATGGTTTGCTGATTTGGGGTTGTGGGAATTTTGTGGAGGGGTGATTGGGGTTTCACTTTGGGATTAGGGTTTTTGGGTGATTGTTGAAGCTATTGATTGACTTGCTTAGTAGATTCAGTGTTGCTTTGGTGACAAGCAAAATGTGTGATTGATGACTAAAAATCCCCTCTTTTTTGTTGTTGTTGTTTACTTTATGTGATTATGTCACTCACTGTACAGTTTCTACTTTTTTTTTCTTTTTTATCACCATGCTTTATATCTCTTACTATCATAACTTGTTTTTGTGGGATTTTAGTTCCAAATCCTGCACCAGTGTATGCTTAGTAGATTTGAGTTTTGCTATCTGCTTCTAAATCATGTGTGAATGCCAGCTTAGTTGCCATCTTGAAGAGCCATAAATTCTTAATTGTCTCATAATAGATTTTGGAAATTTGCCACCATTTGGGATTATTTTGCTGTCGATTTTGTTATCGGATTGCTGCCGCGGTCCGTATTCAACAGTTGTAGTAGCATCATGAGATCTTTGGTCCTTTGCTCTTCGCAGATATCTCGCTGACCTTTTAGCTGAGAGGCAGAAATTGGCACCATTTGTGCAAATTTTACCATTTTGTCACAGGCTTTTAAATCAAGGTATGTGTCGCGGTTTTTTTGATTGTTAATGGTTGTTCTTTTGTTTTATTTTTTTTTTTTAAAATAGAAATAAAATACTCTGTCAGCTTCATTGTTTGTCGATATTGATCATCTATGTATTATTATTGCATTTGTGGAATCAAAGAAATTCATCTTTACATTCGATGTTCCAATATCACATAATGTTTTAATTTTCTTTTTTTCATTCAAACATCTATCAATTTGTACATTTTCCAAAATCAATCACCGTCCCATGTATCGCTTGTGGTTTTAGCTAGTTCTACTAAAATTTCAATTTACTCATAATTTTGTTGATTATTTCTGCTCTAGTCATATCGATAAAATATGTCGTTCGGATTTAATATTGCAAAGGCCTGATGTACTGTTTTTTTTTTTTGACATGTTAAATTGACTGCAGAGATTTTAAAAGCGTCGTCTTTGAATCCTAATCAAAATTTTGTTGATCCCGAGAGGATCGAGCGCGGCAGCCCGTTAAGATTACCCGGCCACGCTGCGAATAGTGGACCGATGGATGTGGAGGGATGGTCGGGGATGCGAACAGAGGTCGGAATGAACGTGTGATTCACTTTACTACGTAGTATGCGCGTTTATTTTGCGAAACACTCGCAACACCCACTACTCCTCACCTAAAAAAGAAAAATAGTAAAAGCGGAAAACTGTGAAACCTCGACATTCATAAGTTCCTGCTCATTATGTCAGTGAACAACTTGAGATCCGTATGCTGTTGTTCATGTTGCTCTGTGAGAAAGATCAGAACTACTTACGATCTGATTTTTTTTTTTTTTTTTCCTGAGAATTTAGCAATAATAATGGATAGTGAATGTTATATTTTGAAATTTTCAGGGAAATGGATATTTTCAAGGTATTGGGAGCCTTCAACCATCACCCATGGGTTGGAATGGCGCTCCTGGAGCACCTAGCAGCCCTGCCATCAAGAAGGTCGTGAGGTTAGATGTTCCTGTCGACAAGTTTCCGAATGTATGTATATTTTTTAGGTGTTATTCAACTTTGGAATCTTGCTAAAATTTGAAAATAACCGTTTAATTCATTTCGTGGACAGTACAACTTCGTCGGGCGTTTGTTGGGGCCGCGAGGAAATTCCTTGAAAAGGGTCGAAGCTACAACTCAGTGCAGGGTTTACATACGCGGACGGGGTTCGGTGAAAGACTCTTTAAAGGCAAGCCGGTCTACTTTCTAGTTTCCATCATTTGATAAAAGTTGCGACCAATGTTTCAAATATCATTATACTTCCAGGTTTTGGTTTGCAAAGAGAAAATTCGACAAGTATCATCTACTGTAAGCCATGCAACTTGAAAAATCTCTGCCGTCGTTTTTCCAATTGCTTTTCTCTCATGGTTTTCCGACAAGTATTTAAGTCCTATTGTTAGGTACGGTATATGTCTTAGGATTCCGACATTCGTTCTGCTCAATTTGACGTGTATAGTTGAAACTGTGGGAATAATGTCACCTATCTTTGTAATTCTCGAAAGAAGTTACATATCTTTGCGCATCGTGCTATGCTTTTTTTAGAACAAGAAGAATTCGTGCCTTCTTTCGTCCCCTCCCTTTGTTAATGGGTAACCATTTGGAACTACAGATATTCATGTCAGTTACTTAACATGCGAATTACTGGATCTTCGTATCTGATCACGATTTATACCTCTTTTTTTCTCCTAAATTTGTCCATTCCTTAACTACTTAATTTGTTAATTTACTGAGCACCGATACTGAAGTGCTTATCTCTTTCTAATTTTGAAAATTGGGGGTTCTTTAGGAAGAGAAGCTAAGAGATAAACCTGGTTACGAACACCTGAATGATCCATTACATGTGCTTGTCGAGGCCGAGTTCCCAGAAGATATAATCGATGCGAGATTGAACCAAGCTGTGGCGATATTAGATGATCTTCTAAAACCTGTGGTGTGTGACACTCATTCACCCCTTTTTCTTTCTACCGATGTATTTATATCCGTGTAAAAACGCTCGACGCTAACGCCTTAATTTCACTGCTTAACTGCGCTTTGTTGCAGGATGAATCTGTGGACTACTACAAGAAACAACAGTTGAGAGAACTCGCCATTTTGAACGGGACTCTGAGAGAAGAAAGCCCGCGTTTGAACGTGAGTTTGTCGCCCTTCAACTCCACAGGGATGAAACGAGCGAAAACAGGTCAATGATACACACAAGCTCTTAATGGTAGAAAAGTATTCATTAGTAAGAATTTACTCGCGAGCTCCTTATCGGAGACGAATCGCCAAGTTGGTTGTTACTATTTGGCTTGAAAATTCTGACTCTATTTACCTATTCATTCTATATCTTTGCCTTAAGGTATTAACATCATTATTTGTGTGGATAAGTTAATGAGGACAAGTACTGCATAGGTTGAAGTGTAACAATGTTCAACTGTTTTCGGTGTAACAAAGGCGGTTATAGTATAATACAGATTGGTGCTGTTGTGGTTCAGTTTTAATAAAGTTTGTGTTATTAAAGTCCTTGGTTTTGTGCTTTTACAAACAAATTTGAGAACATGGTTCCTTTATGTCTGTTTATTTTTTATCCATAATTGCTATCTGAAATCTTGGAGAATTTGAAAAACATAAAGAGGGGTTATCTTTTCTGGTGAGTGATGATGAGATGGTTTTCCATCTTATTGAGAAAAGAAACAAAAAAAAAAAAGAATTGTTGTACTCTCAATGGCAAGAGCAGATTTAGTTAAACATGATTGTTGCAACAGCAGCTTTTTTCTTTTTAGCAAATAGCATCATCAAGTTTTGCTCAAACAAACTTAGTAACCTCGAATTATTGGCTTAAAGGGACCAGTATTCTGCGCTGTGGCGGAAGGCCAGATTAGGTCGAGTTATATTTGAAGTGGCATGAGGTTTAAGTAAATTGATTGCGCATTTGGGATTAATGGTTAGCGTTAGCGATCCGACAAGAATGACAAATTTGTTGATAATATCATAAATTTCAACCATTCCTAACTTTTATGTAACAACACTATGTACTTGCTCATCATCTTCTTCAAGCTAACTCCACCTCCACTTCTCAATCTCTCTTGAGGTTGCTTTGATTAGCCTCCTTGTGTTCTCTATAAGCTCATCAACTAGGACACCAATCTGATCTCTGAAAAATGGATAAATAAATAAAAAAGAGAAAGGAAAAAAAGTGTGGCTATCAGAATGGAAACAAACAAATAGCAAAAGATCAAATAAGAGATTCTCACATCATTAATGTTAACATTTTGTCTCCAATGCCACAAATAGCATTAGAACAGTAACAACTACTTAACATTAGGCACAAGAATGTCTTTTGAAGTGCAGTCCATTCATGATTCCACAAATGTTTCCACTAAAGAACACACAACTGATTCAACCAAAACAACCAAAAACATGCATTATTTACCAGACAAAGTAAGGAAACTACTTACTGAGATGGATGGTCATACAAAGTAAAAGAAAAGGAAAGAACTTGTCCAAGTAAATCAAACACAACTATGATTCATGATTGAGTTCAAAATAAACTGCATTATCCTCCTAAGTCCTGCACATTTTGCAGCAGTTTGTGAACATACCAACTTATTACTTATACATAATTTACTCATTTTGTGTGTCCTGATGAAGCAACACTGAACAAGAAATATGAGTAAACCTACACAGATTTATATTTCAGCCACTGGATAATCATATCTCCAGAGATTAACATTCATATATCTGCAGTCACTTTTTTATTAGCTAAAAAAAATAAAATAAAACTGTTAAATTTTAAAAAGTCAGCCATAAATTTTAAAATAAATCATCTTATATAGATTTGAGCTCCAATGTTTTTAAAAGTACCAAGTCATTGGTGTTTGGATAATATGATGTGTGTTTAGAATGATAGTGAGTTCCTTAAATTTAGTGGGTGATTGGTAGAATAGCATAATCTAAGAGGTAAAATTAGTTAAAGTGATAGATTTTTTTTTGAGAACAAGGTAGCTTAAAGTGATAGATCTAGTTAAAGTGATAGATCTAGCGGTAGAAAACTTATATGAACCAATTATTTGGTACAGATCACCAATCTCTCTCTCTCTCTCTCTCTCTCTCTCTCTCTCTCTCTCTCTCTCTATATATATATATATATATATATATATATATATAAAGCTTCTATATTTTTAAAAGTATCAAATCATTGTTGCTGTTAGGTTTTTAGCCCTTCCATAAAAAGATGTGTGGTTAGAAAGATAGTGGGCCCCTTGGGTATATATATATATATATATATATATATAGAGAGAGAGAGAGAGAGAGAGAGAGAGAGAGAGTAGAGCTTATATATTTTTAAAAGCACAAGTCCAATCATGTTTGTAAATTTTTTATCATTGAATTTGCATTGAGATTTGTTTAATTATATTCTCTTTTTCTCTCTTTAGTTGATTTTATAATTGTACAAATCTCAATACAAATTTAATAATAAAAAATTTACAAGTATAGTTTGGCTTGTGCTTTTAAAGTATATAAGCACCTTAATAGTATAGTAATGCATATATATATATATATATATATACTACTATACTATTAAGGTATTTTTGGGCTTCCGCCTTTGGATAAAGCGATGTGTGATCAGGATGATAATGGTCTCCCTCTTCTCCCAAAGTCCTCAGAGTTTAGTGGGTGACTGACGAAATAGTATGATCTAAAAAGTGAAATTGGTCAACGGGTAAATCCAACGACGAAAAACTTATTAACAATGAGTACTTAGTGCTATTAGATTTAACAATAAAAAATTTAATAGCATCAAATACTTAGTGCTATTATAATAATATTATAGCCGGACTCTGTCTCTCTCTCTCTCTCTCTCTCTCTCCATGAATGGGTGAATTCTAATAGTACAATTTGATTGGTTCAGAATAGAAAAATGATAACAGTATTTACAATTCCATAGACCGGACTTAGGTCGGTATTGTTAGTATTTGAAATTCTAAGTTTGAATTCAATTTGTTTCGCATTTCTTGCTGAGTTCATTTTCCAAAAAAAAAAAAAAAAAAAAAAAAAAAAAAAAAAAAACTTACAAAGAAGATAGGTTGCTCCCAGCAATTATGTCAAATTCACACATTTTGAACTGTTAAATCGGAAATAGCTAAATTGCAAGTAATCAAGAAATGAATGAGTCATTTATTAAAATTAGCAGTAAAGTTGCTTGCTTGAAGTGCAGCTCCTGCTTGTTACAAATCATACAAACAATTGAATTGAATTAATTCACTGAAATAAATATGAAAACAATCAAAATGTGTGTGTAAGTTGGGGGATCTAGAAGAAGCTCAACATGTTACATGTTAGTTAAAAAGTGGTCAAAGAATCACAAACTAATCGTTCGCGACATAAGGTGCGATTCTTCGGGTTCGACCTCAGAGATGTTATCTTTACCCTGCAAGTAAAGGATTATTTGTTAGAGGGAACAAGAAAATTTTCGACTCTATAGTCCTAAAATCTACCGAGATTAACAACAATTATAAAACATGATGAAAAAGATGATAACTCGTCGATTGTTTGGCCCCATTTGTGCTTCTAAAGTGCTGTAGAGTGACAAAATCCGAAAAAAGGACTAAACAGCTTTTTTCATAAATAGTCTCTTGAATAGCTTGTAGCTACAGAAGCAGAAGCTTCAAAATAGAGATTTTGCTTTTAGGCTCGAAAGTTTGTGCGACGGTGCCAGGTTTTTCATTTGCCTAAAGTAGTTTGTAAAAGGATCATGATTGTACCACAAAATTATTTTCTTTATTTTCCAGTAAGTATTGGTTAAATGCGCCGTCTCCTCGGAGAATTTTAGCTCCGCACCCTTGTATCTCAATGGATCCAATGGCTTCCTCATCCACGACAACTGCATCTACTCGCTCATTTCCGATCTTTACATCTGGTATCTACAAACAGATCCATCGAGAGACATAAAAAGAAAGCTTAGATGGCAAGTAAGATTTCACCCACATTCACCTGTTTTAGGAACATTTTATGGATGTTTAGCAAACTGAAAAATAATACCATGCAAAGGAAAACTAGATTGAATTACCATCACCAAGCATACCTCATACATGGCCTCCATAAGAACACTTTCCAAAATGGCTCTTAAACCTCGTGCACCGGTATTTTTGGCCATCGCTTTCATTGCAACCATCCGAAGTGCAGTGTTGATAAAATGCAGCTTAACCTGGAAGTAACGATGATTTGAATTAATTGGAAAAGGAGCTTATTTTGGACAGACAAAAAGAGTACTACCAAGGAATGGCACAACTCACTTTGTTCATGCTAAACATTTTCTTGTATTGCTTGCAAAGAGCATTCTTTGGCTCTGTAAGAACCTGAAGTCGTGTCATGCCGCTTTGTTAGCGTCTAAAGAATTTACAAAACAGACATCTTATAATGGACTGCTTAAACCACACGACCTTCAAATTATGCAATCAACATGCAACTGAATCAGGACTATCACTATTTGACACGTTGATAAATCAACTATATGCAATATCAAAGAGTTACAATGGGTATCAAAAGGGACTAAGGATGACGTAAAGATCGAAGCTACCTGAACAAGCTGATCTTCATTCAACAAGGACAAGGAAACAAGAATAGGAAATCGTCCGACAAATTCTGGAATTAGACCGTACGATATGAGATCACCGCTTTCCACCTGTGAAGAGAATATGGGCCTTCCATGTCACGAGTATTTGAAAGTTCAATTAAATCTTTTCAGACGAACAAGCCAAAATAAGACATCATTGTATGTTTATTAAATAGAAATGGGATTTTCTTTATTCTCCCGTTGTTTCAGTTTATTGATGCTTACTGATTCTAGTAAGGATGAAGTCACTAGGGCATTGGTCAACCCACCATTTCTCATGTTTGCACGGACAGGTGCTCCAAATCCAATTGAAGAATCTTGCCGTCTGTTACATGTGAAATACTAAGCATCCCTTAAATAACGTAGTAAGCAACAGATATTTTAACACCATGAAATTGTGTTTACCTTTCTGAAATACATTTCTCCAAATCAACAAAAGCACCACCGCATATGAAAAGAATATCTTTTGTATCTATCTGGGCCGACGCAATAATTGGTAGAAACTTACATTAGCACAAGAGATTGAAAGTATAATGTCGTTCATAACGCTCACTACTTCAAGCAAATGGAAAGTTGCATGGTAAATGAGAACCCAGCTGTTATATGGTTTCTAACTGGTAGTGTTGCCTAGATGGAAGATGATTTGCTCCAATCAGGAAGATAAATTTTAGGTCAGATTGAATAGTATTTGTGCTAAATTAGAGCATTTCAGGATTGGAGTTGTATTTTTTATCATTTGTATTTTCAGGCTAGTATAGACGATAGTATTTTCAGGCTAGTATAGACGATAGTAACAAAAGAATCGATAGACTTAGATTAAAGATTAACAGTAATAAATGTTGAAGCACCTGTATGCTGTCACCACGAGAGTGTTTTCGAGCTCCCTTCTCTGGAACAGTAACTATCTGGATAATAAATGGTCAATTACATTCCGAAGACCAGGATGAGGTACCAGAGTAATAAGAAATTGAGCTCATAACAACCATATAACTGGTGATAGTTCTTTAACTAAAGAGAGGTTTTTCTCAATTTTTCCTCGGGTTGTGCAAGGATTAGGGAAAACCGGAAAATAAAAATTTAAAAGAAACAATTTTGTCATGAAACTAAAATAAAAGGGTTTGCATATTTAAAATATGACTATCAATATGGATTATTTTGATGCTTAAAAATAGTTCTCAAAACTAATATGTAAGTGCATTTTAGACCTTTTCAGATCACATAAACTCATGATCTCTATAATACGAGTATTGAACACTTAAGTGTCACTCTTTTTTTTATTTAATGAAAATGTGTGCACAATGTGAGCTCGTCTCCATATAAGCCAGACATGATAGATAAATATCAATACACCAACAAAATTAATGTTACACATAACTTACAGTTCCTTCTAGCATCTTCAATAGTGCTTGTTGAACACCTTCACCAGATACATCTCTACTGATATTAAGGCTCTCAGCCTGCATTTAGCACCATTATTGTAACATTTTCCACCTGAAGTTACATATGAGATAGTGATTTCAGCTACCTTCTTAGTTATCTTATCAACTTCGTCAATGTACACAATTCCATGCTGAGCTGCTTGCACATTGAAATCGGCAACCTAAACATGCATTTATTATATACAAAAGCAGAAGCTCAAAGATTTGAACTTCAGAGCAGCAGAATCCTTTTAATAAAGTATGATAAGTAAAAAGCAGTATTTTTGGACCAATGTGCAAACTTGGTATCCAAATTGCAGCCACTTTAGCCAATTCAAAAATTGCCCCATTTTAACTGTTGTTTGGAAAAGTTTATGCATATTTCAACTATGTCCAAGCCTCATCACAATCTTAAAATCCTACCTCTAAATAGAAGAAAGTTGGCAAGCCACAAAGTTACACATAGGGGATGATATGTTCGAAAGATGATCGCCGTGGATAAGTAACACCACAGGAAGCTATTACCTAGCATGCATATATTTGCCGAGGCATGCCCCTGTGCTGATTCGCCATTGGCATGGTATGTTTTACAACTTTGATTGTTCCAGCGATCAGCATGATCGGCACGGACCGTGTACGAAGGCCCTTTTATGTGTAGACATGCATTGGCACATGACACAATTGGTGCATGCCCATTGTGCTGACCAGCATAGCAACTCTTATTTCAAGTTATGGGGAGTGTGGTTTAGCCATCTCCAGCTTTAGGACAAAAAATGACATTAATTCATTAGGTGATGTAAAATTGAGACAACATAGATGTTAGTTTTACAGGACAACTCCAATAAGATAGGAGGACAAATCTTTTGATCATTAAAAGTGGCCCAGAAAGGTCAAACCACCAAGTATAAATAGGTAGCGAACATACAAACATTACATACCATAAGCAACTTGTGCAATATTGATTCAACATCTTCTCCAACATAACCAGCCTGCAATGTATATCCCCACTTTCAATTCTTGGTTGCCATCAGATTGAATTCAAATTAGAAAGCATAATTCTTGACGCTAATTTTACTACAATCCTGTGATTTCTAAAATGGGCAAAAAAAATATTTATATACTTAATACAAAGCTAATTCTACTACAATCCTGTTATAGTTTAATGTGGGAAAAAAATTATATTCTTAATACAAGTTGAAAAATAAAAAGGTAGAACTTGCCTGGGTTAGGGTCGTCGCATCAGCAATAACAAATGGCACATTCAGAAGGCGGGCTAATGTTTTTGCAAGCAATGTTTTCCCTGTCCTTCCAGATGATATTACAGAACACATTTAGGTCAGACCACCTATCTAATTCACAAGACTTCAGCCATTTAAGCAATAGATAAAATCTGATAATTTCATCAAATTGAGTGCACGTTTGGCCTTCTGAAACAGCTATTCTATTCCAACAAGCAGAAGCCTCCGAAAACCAGGAATTGGGCTAACAACATTCTAGAGAATTGATGTGGCAAGAAGGTGATAGATTTGGAGCCCCAAGAGCAGAATCTCTTATTTGAAG
The DNA here is from genome assembly GCA_029168755.2 of Tillandsia fasciculata. Lineage (NCBI taxonomy): Eukaryota > Viridiplantae > Streptophyta > Magnoliopsida > Poales > Bromeliaceae > Tillandsia > Tillandsia fasciculata. The sequence goes on from CM054942.1 coordinate 501,617, forward strand.
CTTCTGCTCATGCCAAAACTAGAAGCTCTAAAGAAAATTTCAACAAAAAAGTTTTTAGTGCTTTTTTCAATAATTGAACTCAAATAGCGCTTTTGAGGAACCTCTAACCTAGCGAATTAGGCCCTAAGAAACCAATAAAAGTTTATTCCCTTTTAAATCAAAATGATGTCGCACCTGAGCCAGTCGGCCCCATCAAGAGCAAATTGCTTTTCTCTAGCTCTATGTTATCAGAATCATCCCTTGCAACCTCAGGATTCCCTGCATCAGCTGAGGATCTGTATATGGATTCAATATATCAAATGCCATAAGCCCATAAGAAAATACTAGCTTATTTAAATGCTTCTAATCCATGATTTTTGAATAATCAATATGTTCAAATGCTTCAGCATTACACGAGTATGACAATACTAAAGCAATGAATCACTGGAAAATTATTTGACCGATTAATCTGAGGAGACATTAGCTATACAAACCAGACTAACCCTCTCTGCAAGGATGCATGATAAATTCTTTTGTAATGGTTATGAACAGCCACTGAAAGCACCTGCAGTTTGCATTAAGGAAGGACAATTAGACACAACTGAGAGACTACGTGGATTATCAAAGTATGAGGTTCTAAGGTCGAATCTTTATTACAAATCCACATGGAGTTTCACACTCCAACCATTTAATTTGCAAGTACACATCTAACAGAGCAATTGAATGGTTGTATTATATCCAGTGACATAAAATGAGAAACTATACATGAGTGCATTTCAAGTTTATCCCAAAAACCTTCCAGTGGTACCTTAATCTGAAACTATATTAGTGAATAAATTAATCAACTAAACTATAAAATTAATTTTTTTTTAAAAAAACTAAAGATTAAGCAAAAATGCTACCTTTTTAGCTCTCTCCTGCCCGATCACAAATTTATCGAGCCCCTTACAGATCTCCTTGGGCGTCGGCAGATCCTTCCCCAAATTCGCCCCACACCACCACTCCTTCCGTCCTGATCTTCCCCGATCCGCCGATCCCCCTCCCCCTTCCTTCTCCTTACCCCTTCCCCTCCCCTTCACCTGCGCCGCGGTCAGCGGTGGCGGCGTATGCACCGCAAGCTCATTCCCCATAGGTGGCGGCGGAGGCGGCATCGTCGGGCCCGGCATTGGCTGTGGCCGATCCTCCGATTGCCCTACACTTCCCGACAATCTCATCGCCTCCAAGAACGAGGCGCGGATCCGATCCCCGATCTCCTCCTCCGATCCAGCTACACTCTGATCGGATCGGATCCGCCCGATCTCGACGAAGCTCCCCTGGAGGGGGACGAGCTTGTGGGGTCGGAAGAGGAATGCGGAGCGGCAACTAGGGCAAAGGTTGATGGCTTTGTATCCGCCCGATCCGTCCCCACCGGATGCGGCCACGTGCGGCTGCAGAGGCGGCGCCGGCGCCGCCGCCACCGGAGGAAGAGGGCGAGTGGAGAAGAGGAGCTCCATGTGGTTCGAACACCGGGGACAATTGGCCTCGGCCCTGATCCGGCGAGGAGGATCCCCACCCCCACCCCCGCCGCACTTGTACCGCTCCGAGCGGTAGATCTCGCCGCGGCGCCCCGCGGCGGAGGCGGCTCGCGCCGCCGCGTCCCGGAGCCTGCTACATCGGAGAACCCTCGACATCGCTAGAGAGAGAGAGCGCGTGTGGTGGTTTCCTCTTCCTTTTATATGCGGGAGAGAGGAGGGGGAGAGACGAGGACGAAGATAGCGGAGAGCCGAGATTCGATTGGGTTAATCTCATCCGTAGATGGGACACAAAGCGAAATTATCTGAGCCGTTGAAACATGCAAAGAAGGGTCAGTGGAGGGGGTAAAGAGCGTATCACGGTGATACCAAAGAATCTTCGGACCAAATGGGTCAAACGAACGAACTGGGTCCAACCATTATTAACGGTCCATTTTGGATAGGATACGAGAAAAGAGTGTTTGTTCATTAACGGTGCCTCGCGAATTCGTTTTGGATAGTACACGCGGCCAACGCCTCTATTCTAGGGCCCATTTGCTACTCGATTTGCACATCAGCCATTCCGGTCATCATTCCAGCCGGTACAAAGAGCGCGGCGACCACATCATCCCGGACAGGAAGCAAGAAGAGCAAACGGCAACATCGTACCGGCCCCCCTTCCGGGCAGCCCGAAAAGGACGGGCGACTCATCGTCCCGGGCAAAAGCCTGCCGTGCAACCTTCTAGAATAACAAGACCCTCCGTCGAGACGACAGAAAAAAATGAGGAAGCGAGAAGGCACCATAAACCAAAACGATGGAAGGCGGACGGAGTAGATGCGCATTCACGACCCCATATTATTATGCACATTAAATGCGCAACAGAAAAAGAATGCACGGTGTCAGAGCAAGTCCCACCCACACAAAGAAGCACTGTACACCGGGACCCACACAGCAACAAATTTCAATTCCCACTGCCCACAGCAAGTCCCGCCAACAAACAGTACCGGACCCACAACAACAAATTTCAAATTCCACTGCACAGACGGATACCACACAGCAACAGTTCCCTCGCTGAGGAACCTCCAAGCCAGCACAACGGGGCCCGCAATGCCGACATGGCTCACTAAGGAGCCTCCAAACCCTTTCAGGGTTCTCAATTCATATCTTTATGAATAATTGGAAAGCTTCTCACTAGGATTTACACCTTTCATGGGATTTAACTTAAGTGAAACTATTTTTTTTTTCCAAACTAGAGAAAAAAAAGTGTGGGCTTTATTGGGCAACCAATACCCGAAGCCGATAAGATCCAACATTATGGGCCATAGTTATATGTAGGCCCATTTGTGGGCTTGATTTATATTTTTAAAATGGGCCTTTGTTTTAATATTTTATTGGCCACACTAAGTGAATTATTATATATATTATATATTCATAATACAAAAGAAAATACTTTAAACTTTTACTTATCCATATGAAACGATATCAAAATTTTGTAATAATTTATTACAATATCATCAGCATGATAAAATAAATTATATTATTAATTTATTTAAATAATGAGATTCGAGTTCAAATTTCACATTATATTCTTATTTTTGTAAAAAAAAAAAAAAAATTACGACGGAACAGCTGGCCGTAGGGGTGTCAACGAACCGAACACGAGCGAGCTGAGATCAGCTCGTGTTCGGCTCATTTAATAAACGAGCCGAACACGAGCTGGCTTGTTTAAATATTGAGCTGAAAAATTCAGCTCGTACTCGACTCGTTTATTAACGAGCCGAACACGAGCCGGCTCGCGAACAACAAGTTTGATTTTCATTCTTATTATTAGATGTAAGATTAAAAAAAAAAAATTAAAATTAAAATTTTAATCTTAATAATTAAAATTTATAAAAAATTAATGGTCTAAAATCTAAATAGTATATATATATATATATATATATTTATATATTCGAGCTCACTCCAGCTTGTGTTCGGCTCGTTTATTAAATGAGTTGAAAAATTCAGCTCGTGTTCGGCTCGTTTACTAAATGAGTAATTCGATCTCGAACTCATTTCGAATCGAACACGAGTTGGCTCGCGAACAGCAAGCTGAATTGCCACCCCGGCTGAGGAAGGTGGGTCCCACTCTCATCTGTTGCCATGTCATCAGTCCACGTGGGCAAAGGATATAAAACGGCAATGAATGTAGCAGCTCGCCCAACTACACTCATTTCTTATTGGCTTTCATTTATTGTTGTCTTTCCTAAATCAAATCATTCAAATTCAATTTAGTTCCTACTTTCTAATTTTTCAAGCAAAGAATTTATCGTATTCATACCAATGATTTGGAGGTGATTTCAGATAGAGTAAGTATGAACTAATTAAATATTTTCACATTATATATGTCAGATACATCAATCATCATATATACCATCGACTGTTTCTGATACAAATTATAAAAAATTTAATAATTAATATATAAAATTTTAAATTTTAAATTTAATTATTTTATATTTTTAGCTGGAAAATAAGTGTATGTGCTTGTACATTTTCCTTTTGTTAAACAATTGAAATCATTTATGGAGGCATCTAACTACTAGGCCAACCATAAATGATTTGGACTATTCTAGAGGATATATATATATATATATATATATATATATATATATATATATATATATATATATATATAGGAGATATTAATTACATGCTCAAAATTAATACAAGTTACACACTTTGTACTTAGTCAAACCAATTTAGAGCCTAGACCTATAAAAGGACATAGCTTTTATGTGGGGGAGATGGACTCTTACATTTATTGGTCAATTAATTGTAGAGACCAACAAAGTTTTTTAAGCCTTGTTTTCAACGAAACTAGTTATTCTAGAAATAAGTATAAATTATTAAACTATTGTAAAAAAATATTTTGTACGATTCTAAAAATTAAAAATTTTATATTTGGTATAATAATGAGAAAAAAGAAAAATAAAAAATATTAGTTGTTTTAAATAATCTTTTTGCCTCAAGCTTTATTATGTAATAATGAGATGAGGGATGGTGTTTCAGAAGACGTGAAAGGATATTCAAAAAAAAAAAAAAAATAAGAGGGGGGTCGGAAAGAGTAAGAATAGTAATTCTCACTTATTCTAGTTGTACTGGAACAAAATATTTTTATAATTCCTGATGTGTTTGGAAGATCAGGAGGATATCTCCCTCATCCCCAAATAATTTCAATACCAAACGAGCCCTTAAGTGATAAAAATAATTTAGTGCACTCTTTGATGTCCCTATGTACACTCCACCTTCATTTTACTTCTTGTTCATTCATAACATAAATTTGGTGTTATCTTAAGATTGCATATTCTTGTAGGAAGGTGAGTAGGTTAACTAATGAGGGAATTTTTGATTTATTGTGCTTTCCACATTGTTACACTTTGTTTGTCTACATCTAAACAAGTCAACATTTGCATGAAAGAAATGGTCAAAAAAATGCTTCTCTCTCCTTTTTTTTTTTTTTTTCTTTCTTTTTTTTTTCTTTCTCTTTTGATACAATATTGACCATTGATGAACTAGAAATATATACGCGACACTTAATTTTATATTAATTGATGGTTAAGATAAGCAATAAGATGATACTTTTTGCAGAATTCTATAAAAAATGATACTATTAATAAAATTAATTTTGATATTGTTTATTATTTATTTATTTATTTATTAAAAATTTGATCTATTTTTATGAGAAAAAAAATTCTCTAAATTTCACTATCCTTTTTTGAAAATCTTACTTACTTAATAGACTTGGTTGGCAAAAAGAACTTGCCATCTTATTAGAGTTCAAAAAGCAAAAGAATAATAACAGTTTATATTTTTGAACTTTATATGTCACAGTTCACATTCTTTTGGCCTATGGTAGATAAAAAGATTGTGAACAAAATGTGACACTTATTCCACAACATCAATATCAATGCAAAATAAGAAAAGAATATAATTAATATCAATTTGGTCCATAGGTAAGCAAATATTAAAGAGGAGAATTTTATAAATTTTCTATGCAAAAAGTTAATCCTGAGTACTAATTTAAATACTAAAATAGAAAATATGAAAGTCTAGTCAGCGCTGACTATATTTAATAAAAAAAATTTGGCAAATGGGATAGAAAATAGAAATAATTTTTTAAATTCAAAATTAGAATTTTAATTTTTGAATTTTCAATACTAAAGTAGAAAAAGGTATTTTTTTTAAAAAAAATAATTAATACATTGCATGCTAATAAAAATAAGAAAGCTCAAATTAACAGAGTTGCTAACTTCAATTTGGTCACAATGAATTTAAATTTTTTTGAATATTACCTTTGTAAACTGCTAATATACTAAAACACATAATGTTAAAAATTTATATTTATTAGTATATAAATAATTTAACATATTATATAAAATTATTAACACATCAGCAATTCTATGATTAGGGTTTTAGCTACTAATTTTAATTATCATTTTTTGAAAACAATAAAAAAAAATCCTCAGATGACATTTTTCTTATTTAAATAGTACTTTTTTCAGAAAAAGCTGCTGGTGAAAGCAAAGCAACTACTAGGAAGAAAATGCCATGCACTCACATACAAATATGCAACACAAATACAAATAATACAAATAACAATATATATATATATATATATATATATATATATATATATATATATATATATAGGTCCGGCTACTATATTCTTATGAGTAAAATTTTTTTATACTTATAAATTTTCATTCCTTGGATGAAGGAATATACTGTTAGAATTATAATAGTCTCTAAAATTTATACTATTTTTCCAACAACCTAGTAAACCCTAGGGGGACCATTATCATCCTAAACGCACGTTTCTATATCCAAGGGTAAAAATATTATGAGTATAAAGGGGTTTATACTCATAAGAGTATAGCAGCCCTACGCTATATATATAGTCCGGCTACTATACTATCAATAGCACAAAGCACTTGATGCTACTAAGTTTTTCACCATTAGATCTACCCTTTATATCATTTTTACCGTTTAGATCATATTATTTTTCCAATCACCTATTTAATCCAAGGGACCCAATATCATCCTAACCATACATCTTCTTATCTAAGGATAAAAAATCTAATAACACTTAGGACTTGGTGCTATTGACAGTATAGTAGCCTAGTTCTCTCTTTATATATATACAGTCCGGCTGGAATACTATCGATAGAACAAAAAACAAATGGTGTTATCAAGTTTTTAACCATTAGATTAAAGGATGTGCGGTTATGATATATATATATATATATATATATATATATATATATATATATATATATATATATATATATATATATATGAATTGAGCTCTTATATTTTTAAAAGTATCAAATGTTTGTAAATTTTTAGTCATTGAATAAAAAGATGTATGGTTAGAATAATAGTAGGCCCCTCAGATTTAGTGGGTGGTTAGTGAAATAATATGATTTAAAGGTTAAAATTAATTAAAGGGATAGATCTAATGATAAAAAATATACAAGCACCACGTGATTGATACTTTTACAAGCGCCATAACCGAACTATATATATATAAAATTAAATTTTTATGTTTTTAAAAGTACAAAGTCATTAGTGTTTGTAGGTTTAGCCCTGGTATGAAAAGATGTGTTATTAGGATAATAGTGGATATATTGAATTAAGTAAATGATTGGTGGAATAGAATGATCTAAAAATAAAATTAGTGAAAAGATAAAGCTAGCTAAAAAACTTATACTAGTCCAACTTTTATATATATAGAACTAGACTGGAATACTATTTATAGCACAAGTCATTGATACTATCAAATTTTTAATCTTTGGATTAAGAGATGTACGGATAGAATGATAGTAATTTTTTAAAATTTAGTGGATGATTGATTAAATAGTAAAAATTTCTCAATCGCATATTCTTTCATTTAAGGACCGCATTTAGTCATAATATTCCAGCCGGACTCTCCCCTCTCTCTCTCTCTCTATATATATGGGTATATATAAATGTACACCTAATTTTGGATGTATATTTTACACCCCATTTATCTTAGGATGGGGTGAATTTTACCTATCACTTCACCCATCACTTCGAAGTGATAGATAGAGAAAATCCCACCCTTAGATAGGTAGGGTGTAAGATTTATACCCAAAATTGGGTGTATGATAGCAAAGCCATATATATATATATATATATATATATATATATATATATATATATATATATATATATATATATATATATATGTAATTCTAACGGTCTAGCACCTTCCTGCTCATTCTCTCTCTCCTCCTCTGGATCGTCGTCTCCTCGCGATCTCCTCCCCAACGACACCCACAACGCTCTCCTCCTCCTCCTCCGCCTCCTCCTCCACCCTATATACACCTCCTCACTCCTCTCTCTCTCTCTTTCTCTCTCTCTCTCTCTCTCGTGGCGATGGCGCCGATGCAGTTGAAGCAGTCCCCGACCTCCGCGCAGACCCTCGCCCGCAGTGGCGGCGCCCAGGAAACGCGCGGGATAGTCCGCGAGGCCGTGCGCGCCACCGCCGCCGCCACCCTCGCCTCCTCCCCCCCGGCGGCGGCGCCGATTGATCAGATCCAGGCCGAGGTCAGGTTCGGACCCCCCGTGGCGGGGCTCGCAGTGGACGCCGCCGCGGTGGCGGAGAGGGTGCTGTGTTGGGAGGAGGTCGATGGGAGGAGGTGGAGCTACGTGGTGGATGTGGCGGAAGGGCGAGGAGGAAGAGGATTGCGGAAGGGGTCGGCGGTGAGGGCCGTGCCGATGCAGACCCCGGTGGCTCCCGTGGAGGTTAGGGTTTTTATTTTGTGCCAATTCTTGTGGATTTCATGTGTGATCTGAGTCTTAGGATCTCGATTGGAGTACCCGATTGTGGAATTGAGTGGTCATATTGCAGAATTTAAAGGGATTTTATCATTCATTTACTGGATTTTATTTTTGGGAGTGGGAGGGTTCAACCTTTCAAAGAGAAAAAAATGGTATTAACAAACTGAAATAAAATTGCATATTTCTTTAATTTTTTCATTTTACAAACTCATACATATCAAATCTTATCATGATAATCCCTATTGCAGTGTTCTTTGTTGATTTCCTTGTTAAAAATGGTGGAGAAATTAATGTGGTGATGGAAAAAGAAGAATAGTGGAGTGAAAGTGAAAACTTGGGCCATAGAGACATTGCTTAGATTATGCTTTAGGAACACCAAAGAATCAAATTTGTTGAATTAGAAGTGCTTCTGTAGTTAGCTAACATTTTGAGATGTTTTAAGAGGTGTAGGTTAAAGTTTTGACCATACAGGAATTTTTACTGATATAATAAGTTTCTGTTTATCATTAATTTTTGCGATGCTTTATCATTGTACGCAATGAAATGTTAGAAATCATGAGAAAAGAGGTAGTAAGAGGCTGATGCTTACATGCATCTCTTTTGCATTTCCTCTTATTTTTGGAAAATCTGGAATACTCGAATTTACTGTTGATGCTATATTTGGATGCAGATATGCTCTTTTTTTTGTGTTTTTTTTTTAAACATTAGGAATGAGGACCTATAGTTTTAGCTGTGGCTGCATCTTAAGTAGACTTTTTTGTGCAGGAACTAATGTCATTCATAAGATCCTATGTAGTTCCTGAAGGCTTTCCAGATAGTGTCACCCCATCATATGTTCCATACATGTCATGGAGAGCTTTGAAGGTACTTATATATATATATATATATATATAACTTCCTAGTTTAGTGCACCTCTTAAAATGACAACTTTCTTTTAACTTGCAAAATTGGTCCAAGCTTGCTAATGACTATTCTTGTTGTTCAGCATTTCTTCGGAGGAGCAATGGGTGTTTTTACGACGCAGACACTGTTGAACTCTGTTGGAGTATCTAAAAATAGAGCCACGCCAGGTGCTGTTGCCATTAACTGGATACTCAAAGTAAGTAAATTGAAACTGCTACTACATTGGAAAAGAAAGAAAATGCATAAGAAGTGCACTCTGAGCTTCAAGCTTAGTTATACATTTGTTCAGAATTCTTCAAAATCCACCAGAAAAGGCTGCACTTACACACTTTATGAACTAAAATTAGGGATAAAAAAGCGTGTCGTGAAAACCTGACTGAGATATTTATCTATCCTTTGACGATTTGTATCAATATCCTTTAATTATAACATTTAACTACTCTTTTGAATCAATATTTTCTTTTTTATAGCCCTGCCCTAGAATAATTAAGCATTAACTTTTTAATTTGTAGGTTATCCAATCTGTGGCACTTCATTGCCTCGTGACCTGTTGTGTCCTATTCTGGAACTTACCCTCTTAAGTTGTTTGCATTAATTATTGAAGCGTGAATAGTCACAATCTATAGCTAGCCTCTTATACCCATAGTAAAAGCCACATATGCACTTGTGGTGGTTTCACTGCCTACAAACTGCTGTTGCCTTCTAGAATGTTGTCTCTAATTGCAACATCTTTTCAGGATGGAGCTGGGCGTGTTGGCAAAATGCTTTTTGCACGACAGGGCAAGAAGTTCGACTATGATTTAAAGCAGGTAAAGTATGAGAATGTCATGTTCTATGCACAAATTGATCTCTCGATGAACTTTGGGTTTACTCATTACTGTTGATCAAAATGACTATATGGCGCAGCTTCGCTTTGCTGGTGATCTTGTAATGGAGTTAGGGGCTGGGGTAGAATTAGCGACTGCTGCTGTTCCACACCTCTTTTTACCATTGGCTTGTGCGGCCAATGTGGCAAAGGTTGGTCTTTTACTTAGTTCCTTTTTTACGAATAGATGCAGATATTACTGCTTCGAAGATTTTCTTTTGAGAGTGTTCATTAGGCATGAGCTTTCTCTGTTTTGTTAATGTATTTGTTTAGAATGTTGCTGCGGTCACATCAACTTCGACACGCACTCCAATCTACAAGGCCTATGCGAAAGGAGAAAACATAGGGGATGTCACTGCAAAAGGAGAATGTGTTGGGAATATTGCAGATCTGGTACTATTTTTGCTTGGCTTTGATTTGTGGTAGTAGTTTCAGGATGTCCATATTAACTTTTCTCACTTTTATTTGTTTAAAATGTGTGTTTGGTCATTATTTCATAAATGCCATTACATCATTTGATCTTTATTTTTAATGTGAAGTTGGGAACTGGGCTGAGCATCTTAATTTCAAAAAGGAATCCATCCTTGGTGGCTTCATTTGCCTTTCTGTCATGCGGATATGTTCTTAGCTCATATCAAGAGGTGGGTACTATTACAATCTATTCATAAATTGTATACTTTCGCCTTAAACATTTCGATGGGGCTTATTGTGCTCTGTTTTGAACTTTTTATTAGGTAAAATCAGTTGTGTTGAATACGTTAAACCGGGCAAGGTTCACCGTGGCAGTGGAATCCTTCATTAAGACAGGTTTGCGAAGCAAATAACTAAATATCTTCATTAAGGGGAATCGACCATCTAATGTCTTCAGTTATGCTAATTGTTTCGTCTTGGCAATTATGTAGGTTTTGTACCCTCATTGAAGGAAGGGAATTCGAAGGAAAATATATTCAGCCCACCATGGGTTAAACATACACCAGTTGTGTTAGGCGTGTATTTTTTCCCTCTCTGATTTTTCTGTCGTTAATTCATCATCCTTGTTACAGCTCTCTCATGCTGCCTTCTTTTAACCTCTGAACAGGACCAAGATTTGGGGAAGCATTTCAGGAGCCTGCCTCATTTGTTGCTATAGAGCCATTATTTGAGGTTGTCTATACAATCTCTTGATATGATTTTTGTTTTTATCATTTGCCAAAATTCTGCTACCCTATGGACTCAATTTTGTGAAGGAGTTTTCTGCTTCCTGCTAACGGAGATTTGCATATTTTTTCTTTCTGCTTGTGATGAAGCCTAGACTGACTATCTTACAAATGTTTTGTTCTGTGATTTCAGAAAGAGAGATATATGGTGACATACAACCCATCAAAAGATAAAATATATGCATTGCTCAAGGATCAAGCAAAATCCGACGACATTCTTAAAGCCGCTTTCCATGTGAGTACCAATTCCACTAAAATTTAGTGAATTAGGATGTTTCCAGTTGTTTTACTTATCTTTACTTCTTTTATTACAGGCTCATGTTCTACTTCATTTCATTCGTTCTACAAATGCAAACCGATATTCAAGGAAACGGATGAGCTCTAACAAATCGAAACTAAATGAGACCCTAGACCCTAGAAACTTGGACTTTCTAGCTCACATAGCAGAATCATGCAAGATCGTGTCGTCATCATATGGAGTTTTCAAGAAAAATGCAGCAGAACAGGTGACTAACAATTTTTCTTTTCCCTCGTGTTATTACCATAGTTTAAAGTGGGATATTCGATGTTTCTGAACCTTTCTTTCTTATATCACTTCGTTTTGGACTTATTTCACAATGGAAAAGATCTTTATGGCGAGCTCTAACACGGTCCTTTATTTTTTGTCATATGTTTTCTCAGGGTTGGATAATGTCAGAATCGCTGCTTAATCCTGGGAGAGCTCGGTTGTGTGGACTCAAAGAACAATAAGATATTTAGAAACACCTTTTTTCATGCGTAACTTGTGCCTACCTGCTCGGTCCATATCACCAAATTGAAAGCGGCACCAATGACGATTACTGAGACAGCAGATTCTGGGTTTCGTATTATACTCGTATCTTGCAGTACTACATCTCTACACCTAAGTTTTGATCAGGATATCGCAGTATATGGTTTTTGGTTTCTCCACAACTAACTGTTTCTGCAATTGACAACAATTTCAATTTTGTTTTCAATTCAGTAGGTTCACTTGGTGGACATGAATAGTAGTAGTGTAAGCATCTCTCTCTCTGGACTTGTGGGTTAAAAGTCGATATTAGTTATATCTAAATTAGATTGCTTTTCATGTGTTTGCAGAGTAAATTTAGGAGGTGAAATTCATTCATGGATCAATGAATGGTCTAATAGAGCTTCTCCAGCTGCGCGATTCTGCAAAATAACTCAAATAAGTTGTATATGATTTCACCGGAGATTACTAAGTAAGTGTGCTATGTTCGGTCGTTTTTGTCGCTGTCGTTGTTGTGATAGGTTATAACCGATTCTTTAAAGTGTATAAATGATTACTACTCTCGATCGTTTCCGATTTGAGTTTTGTTTCGTTCGAGTGTTTCGATGATCATGTTCTTGGGCCATCATCGCAGTTGAGATACAAACTTTTGTTTGCTTAATGTAACACTTGAATGGAGGGCATGTACTATTCCAGGTACCTGGAATCTGTGTATTTAAGTGAGGAGCTCTCTAATGAGTAACACTACACATCATTGAGAATTTAAGGTTATAATCGTTCCCTCTAGAATTTATTATTATTTTTTTTAAAAAAAAATAATAAATTCTAGAGGGAACGATTATAACCTTAAATTCTAAAGCTCATTAACAATAATTTGTTGGGTCCAAACCACAGTCCAAATGTTTAAGTCTAATTATTATTACTAGTGTCCATATTTCATATAAATATAATCACAATTCATCCACATCCGATGTGGAACTATTGGAGGTGTCACAGACTCTTTCCGTTTAGACCTGATGTTATCGTCAGCCTAAACACACAGCAGCTCAAGATCACTAGGCGATGTGAGACTCGTCTTGTTAGCTCTGTCATCTAGATCCAGGTTCAGTCGAGGCTCGCCGCACATTTCCGACTGGTTATTGGCTTTGATACCAAATGTAATGATCCGGCCCACTATTGTCAAAAAAATTTAATAATATATATGGATTAATTATAGTGCGCTTGTAATTCACGTCGCATTTATAAATTAAATTAAAATTAAAGTTAAAATAAATTTTAAATTTTAAATTTTAAATTTAAATGATTTTTTTGTGGCATGTGTTTATTTTTTAATTAATTTCTTTTTATAAATTTGATTTGTTTCTAAATATATTTTAAACTTAGTTACATTGTAAGTACTTTTTATACGTGTTCCATAAAATATAAATTTTTCTAGTAATGTATACCCAAAATTTAAAATTTTGAATATATTCCAAACTTTAAATTAAAGTTTGAATTTATATTTAAATTTAATTTTGAATCTATTATTTGAATTCAAACAATTGCTTACTTGATAGGTGTATTTTTAAACCATTCTATTTTTCAAACCAGATTTATTTATTTATTTTTGTATATATATATATATATATATATAAAAGATTCATTCCTCACCGCCGCGTAATCGTAACCGCAAAATTTTTTAAGGCAACAACCCACAAAAAAATATTTTTTAGGGAAATTGGGCTACGTTGTGAAGGGGGGTGAGCTCACCTTGACCATACGCAAACAACTGCTACAGTAGACTACCGGGTAGCGGGCCTAAATGGCCCTGAGCCCGATCCGGCCCGGCCCGGCCCGGCCCGGCTTGGCTAAAAATTCGGGCCGGGCCAGTGCTGGACAAGATTTTTTGTAGATTTTAAAAAATTTTATCTTTAAAAATATTTAAAAATGTTCTAAATATTTTTTAACTATTAAAAAGCTATTATGGTTAAAAATAATTTAAAATTTCGAAACTTTTAATTATTTATACAAAAAATTCTAAACTTAAATTTTAAAAAATTATTTGAATAAGAGTTTAAAAAGGTTATGCATCTTTAAAAAATTATTTGGACATAACTTTAAAAAATTCAATTAATTGAAAAAAATATGGGCCGTTTTGGGGCCTAGTTCTCTTGGGCCCTTGGGAGTTGGGTTAAAGGAGCCCACTTATTCCTCCTAGGCCCCTTACCGGTCGGGCTAACGGGCCCAAATAAGTAGGCCTAGCCCGACCCGGGCCCAGCCCAGCCCATTTTTACATCTCTACTTTAGTTTGTTAATTATGATTATTTAAAATTTTTTTATTATTCTATTTAGAATTCTGTTTGTCAATTCCTATCTAGTTTTATATAAAGTAAATTTAAATTTAAATAGAATAATTAAATTTAAATATAAATTTTATGTAAAATGATATCTAAATCTATTTTTTTTTATCGAGATTGAAAATTTAGAGGATAAAAAATTAAAAAGCCATCAAATTGGACGGATTTACAGAACCTGCGCACGTGATCGTAGTCGCCGTCGTAGTCCGTAGTCGTCGTCTTCTTCTTCTTCCTCCTCACACCCGCACCATCATCCCCAATCCATTTCCTCCTCCTCCTCCCCAAAAACCCTAACCCAACCTCACAAATTCCACGCTAATGGCGCTCCGATTCGAGATCCCACTCTATGGCCTCCTCTCCAAGCCCTCTCCTGCTCTGCCTCTCCAAGCACCTTTCTCTTCTCCTCCTCCTCCTCCTCTTCGGAAGCCTCGATCGCAACGTGATTTATCTACCGACCTCGATCTTCAATTGTGGCTTCTTCGTGTAGAGATCGGTTGTTTACCGTGTTTTCTTTCAGGTGGGAGCGTGGGAATCGCTTTTCGCAGCAGCAAATCTCGGAATTGGGCAATTCGCGCCGCGAAAGGGATTGAAACAGTAGAGGACGTAGGTGTCTTCTTTAGAACAGTCAAAAAAAAAACAAAAAAATTTAGCTCAATTTTAGCAGTATATTGCGCTGTTTACTGTTTAGGGAGAGTAATTTATTGCTTAATTTGTGTTTAATTTGTGTGTAGAGTGTGGTTGTGAAGGATAAAAGTGTCTCAGTGGTTCTTTTAGCTGGAGGGAAAGGAAAGAGAATGGGGGTAATTGTTCATCTTTTTACTCCTATGCCATTTTAATTTCTCTACTCATGTGTTTATCATTGAGATAAATCCTCTTTTCTGTTTTATTAAGCTGTTTCTGATGAATTCAAACTAGTTTTTCAAAATCGAATTCGAGTAAAAGATGAATCCTTCTTAATGTAGTAGCAATTGGTTTGTAGATCATTTAGCTTAGCTTTGTGATCTTTGTAAAAGTTGCTTATTCTTAGGTAATTCCATTTGCTGCAGTAATCTAGGGAACAGAAAATGCCACTGGTTCTGATTTTTTTTTAGTTAGTTTTTGAAGGGAATTCTTAGCAGTTACAGGTGCATTTTGTTGGCTATTTATTTATGAATTAAAAAAATATCAAATTTCATGTCCCGTCACAATAGGTTCAGGAGACTAATAAGTTGAGTGGGTGAGCCCAATAAGTTGAATGAGGCCGTGATTCACAATAGACCTAACGGCAAGAGGCCTAACAATAGACCTAACGTTCAGGTGGGTTGAGTTCAGTCGAGACCCTAAGTGAATTGGTTGCGTATTTCTAATAGCTCGAACTTTTGGGATTAATGATTAATGCCAACTATCCGCCACATTTTAGCTTCACTGATCACTAATCATAACTTAGTGCAGGTTGAATTAGAATTAATGTCGTAGCACATTGTTCGACTTAAATTGTGCTGAGTAAATATGTTTTCGCACTAGTAAGTAGTTAATTCAGTTGCCTCTCCAAGTATTTAGTTTGTTTTGCTAGACAGTAAAGTAGAATTAGGTTTTCTGTTTGAGCGTATATCGTGCTTCGTTTTACAGTGAAATTTGATACTTGTTTTTCTCATTGATTCTTTACCCTTGGTTTGGCCTTATGTTGGCTGAACAATGTGTTTGTTCCATTGTAGGCAAATATGCCGAAGCAGTACCTTCCGCTTTTAGGACAACCTATTGCATTGTACAGGTTACCTCCTGTTGCTCAAAATGTTCCGAATGTTGTTTGTGTTATTTTGTAACTTGAACAATATATATCTCATTGTCTATTGCAGCTTCTACACTTTCTCTCAAATGAGCGAAGTGAAGGACATTGTTGTAGTATGTGATCCATCCTATAAGGATGTGTTTGAAGGTAAATGTTTTTCTGAAGTTACATAGACCATGCTCATCCATCTTTATCCTGATTTACAATTTGGACATTTTATCATACTCTTGTGTACAATTTGATTATGCCATCTATGAAGAGTCTCTTACTTTATTATCCCTCCTCAGATGTTATTGAGGATGTACAAGTAAATATTAAGTTTGCACTTCCAGGAAAAGAGAGGCAAGATTCTGTTTTCAATGGATTTCAGGTTCTGCAATAACTTTTATTTTGTTCTCTTATATCTAATTTTTAGAGTGAATGCAATTCTTGTGACACCCCCAGGATGTGGATTAGTCCTATATATAAGGTATGAATAGGGCTAAACCTCTTAATCCGGCTATAGCATTTTGGATGGTAGTTAGACCCAAGAGATTAAGGGGGTTGAGCGTACTAAAACTAGAGTAGTTCTAGGATTGGTGACCCTCTGGAAAGCGGTGTGTCACAGTTGGTATCAGAGCCAATCACCAGCCGGAAGTATGAGATAAGTCTCGACTGAGCTAGGATTATATAGACGGTAGAGCGTGGCTCACTAGCTAATGACCGTTGTGGGTAGAATGTAGCTCCCCACAAGGTTTACTAAGACTAGCAAGACGAGTCTCACATCGCCTGGTACTTGTGAGTATGCTTGAGTCTGATGTGGACGCCAGGACTTAAAGGGAGAAAGAATGTGACATCCTCAGGAATGTGGATTAGTCCTATATATAAGGTATAAATAGGACTAAATCTCTTAACCCGGCTATAGCATTTTGGATAGTAGCTAAACCCAAGAGGTTAAGAGGGTTGAACGTGCTAGAACTAGAGTAGTTCTAAAATGGGTGACTCTCTGGAAAGCGGGGTGTCACAATTCTTATGCCATATTGTATATGTAGATCAAAGCTCAGAATCGACGGATACTTATGCTTGTTGAGACAAATTTCTCGTCTTTAAGACAATTTTGCATTTTTTTTTCTCATCCATGTCGTCTTCTTAACACTAATAGGAAATTGACAGAGACTCGGAACTTGTATGCATCCATGATTCAGCAAGGCCCCTGGCCTCATCTGGAGATATCAAAAAGGTAGTTCAAAATTCTGATATGCGTGCTAATGATCGATTAGCCTTGTTTAAAATGAAGTACATGCAATATTTGTGTAGACTCTGCTATTTACAACATATGTGCACTATAACTTTGAAGACTCTGCTATTTACAACATATGTGCACTATAACTTTGAAGTAATCCATCTTAGGAACTAAATGAAAACGAATTTGCAATGTATTAGACGAGCTGACCAATGGTTAATCATTTTCTCTAACTCTATATTTTCTGCCGAAGTAAATATTGAATAGAAGTTCTTCCTATTGGAAATGAAGAGTGCCATTTCTAAGGTGAAGGTGAAATTTTCTGGTTTCAAAGATCATTAAGTCAAAGTTAGAGCTCAAAGCTTTAAATTTCATCGGTCCTGGTCCTCCTGGAACACCCTAAAGAAATGGAGAAAAAATCTCACTATCGTTGAGTAGATATCAAAATAGAAAGATTGTAATTATCTGGAAATAATTTCTACAGTTATTACTCGGTTCCAAAACATTTCCTCTACTGTGTTTTCTTTATTTTCATAGGTACGTATTGAATGTGTCTACTTTTGTTATCTTGCAGGTAGCTTAAGCAGAAATATTACTACATTCATCTGATTTTCTCAGGTTTTTGTCCTTCATGTGGCAACTGCTATCAATTGCTAGGTCTTAAGAGATGGATGGTTGAATGGAGCTGCTGTTCTTGGTGTTCCAGTGAAAGCTACAATAAAAGAGGTGAAGTAGAAACAAGGGCATTCATTTTATCATCCATCGACACTTCGAGAAACATATTGAATTGATATAGTGCATGCTGAGGGCCTTAGTTGTTGAGAACCTGAACCATTATTAATTTTCGACGCCTAAACAATTCGAAACATATTATATCCATCACAACTAAGCCTCTATTTACTTTGAAGACTCTTGTCCTTAAATGTATTTAGTAAAACACACTATAAAGCCATCAACATTGTTCTTCTAGCTTTTGAGAAGATCATTATCACCAAGTCGAGTAATGCATTTTGCAGGCCAACAGTGATTCTTTTGTCGTAAAGACCCTCGACAGGAAAACACTTTGGGAAATGCAAACTCCACAGGTAAACCATCTGCTGTGTGAATTGTTAACTAGAAAGAAGTAGGTTTTCTTTGAGGCTGATGGAATGAGGACTTTTTTTTTGTTTTTTTGGTCTTAACATTTTGTAGGTTATTAAGCCTGATTTACTACGAGCTGGGTTCGAGCTTGTAAACAGGTACCTAAATTTAAAGTACCATATTTCTTTTTCTCTCTTGGATTCCACAACCCAAGAGATCTTTGAGTGTTTAGAATGTCTTCATTGGTACTAGCTTGATGAGTGTTGAGTTTATAGAAACTCGGTTTCTTCTCTCCATTTGTGTGGTGTACTTCTAAAACAACAATGGAAATTGTTGGTGAAGTATGTGCTTTGGTTATTGTCGGGAATACGAATTCGTGTCCATTAACATGTTTAATACTGCAATTAATAATCCTTATGCAATTTGGATTGACTAAATAAGCCACTCTCCTCTATTTTGCTGCACAGGGAAGGTTTAGAAGTTACTGATGATGTATCAATTGTGGAGCACCTTAAGCATCCTGTTTACATAACAGAAGGCTCATACACAAACATAAAGGTAATTTAAATTGAACCAATTTATGAATATTTACAGAAGAATTTTTAGAAATGTATATTTGCATTCATGGAACAGAAAAAAAGTTTCATATGGGTAAATAAAGTCAACTAATAAGTCATTTATTAGTTTCAACATACATTCATCGCAGGTTACGACCCCAGATGATCTATTACTGGCGGAGCGCATATTAAATATGAATGTAGGTGTGCCTCATTGCTAGCTGTTGCAGTTTTATGAATACCAGGAGAATAAGAGGTGATTTATTGCCGGTAGAGATCAAATTGAGTATGAATTCTAGGGTTCCATTAATCCTTTTTTTCCCTCCTTTTTACTCTATTTGTAATTGCACCACTGAAAAAGCACATACATTTCATGTGTCTGAAATCTGAGGCATCATTAAGAAAGTGAATGGGAAGAGATTTTTCATTACAAATAGTAATAGATATTTTTTTTTCTCTGGACTCGAACTACTTCACTGCATATCGTGGCATGATTTATATTCTACAGCATTAACATGAAGCATCTCAAGGATTTTAGCATGTACAAAATGGATAAATTAAACTTAAAGTAGAGTAATTATTATCTCATTCAAATCGAACATTTACAAAGTTGTTGCAAATGTCAAGAGTGTAATAATACAGTAATAAATGAACTGTTAAACCATAACAGGGATCATAATTACAACAAAACTAGATTACCAAATAGGCTAATTTGCCACTCTATTAGTCATTAGTACTTTTCACCTTGTAAAAGCATCAATATGATCAACTCAGCTAAAGGCTCAATTAAGTACTCGAAATGCACAAAACGATTCGAACTTAAAAAATTAAAGATCTAGGCCCAGTATTTAGTTTCTCTGATATAAGCTATGGGATGCAATGTTCTCTTACTCTTCAATGTTCTCCTCATTCTTCAAGTAAATTAGTATTACTGAATCCTTTGCCAACAGAAAAAGGGAGGCAGAGACATACATGTAGCTTCTTCCAGAGAGATCTACTTTTTTGTGGTTGATTGCCCACTGTCTCTTAAGACTCATTTTAGAGGTCTCATGCCCTGCAAAGAGGAAGATAGAAATAAATGAAGCATGTTCAGCAAAAAAAATCTTTAGGAGAGATTCGTCCGATAAAAATCACAAATTAATTCCGTGAGAGTCATCTGATATCGACCTTTTATGTTTGTAATAAGTTAATTTTACAAGATATATTAGTAAAAACCAAGAGTTACCTTAGAAGCCCTCAGTTCATTAACTGCCATTCGGAGAGAGTCGTCGGATAAAATCAATCTGGACAGAGCACCTGTGCTTAGCCTGCATCATATAATGATTTCAGAGTCCTAATAAACAGTCCTACATTCATTAAAACATAAACGAAAACCTAAGATTTTTTGCTGATGCAAGAATAATAAACAAAGTTACAAGCATAAACATATTTTCCAGTTTTTAAAATTCTAAGTGCTCAGTGTAATCCTGAGAAATTGAAAAACAAAAAGAAAGTAGACCATCTGGTACCCTAATAATTTTGCTGCCTCTGATACAGAACCTCCCACAGCATATATTAGATCTAATAAAGCCTGCATTCCCTGTCAATGAAAGAGAAACAAATAAGATGCTCAGTGGAGGGAATAGTAAGAAAATTAGTTGTCTGAATCAAAAACTCAGCTGACATCAGTGTAATATAAAGGTACCATTGTGAACTTCGGATTATTTGGGCCAATCTGAGGACCGACATCTGATCCTCGAATAGTAGACTTTGCAGGAAGAATCTGAAGAAGCTCAGGAGGAGGAGTATATCCATCAAGATCTATCGCATTCCTGACTAATCGAGAAATAAAGCAAACCAAAAAAAGGAAAGAAAATTAAGGTTTCACAGTTCAAAGTTGGTGTAATCAGGAGGGGAAAACATATGCATGAATAACAGAGTGGCTGAATAGATGGTAAAGAAGATGCAACTAGTAAACAGGTAACAAACCGAAAAGGAGGCATGAAGATGTTTCTGTCATAAAAAATGTCGATGAACTTCAAAATTTGTAAAAAAGCATAAGGTCGGGAAATAGACGAACGTGTGCCCATATGTCTTTGCTTAATGAAGTGGATCATCAGAGTTCAAACGAGTAATTCCCAAGTCAAGTGGCAGTAAGCCAAAGATTGTTAAATTTATATACCTAGACACTTTTAGAACAAGAAAATTCACAAAAAGAGAGCCGTAGGAAAAGAGGAAAAAGTGTCACCTACGGATTGATATTCATAGCCTAAACCTCAACCAAAAATTACTATACAAAATCTATAGATATCTTAATTGGCTTCAAATATGACTAATAATAATGACATCTTCGAATCCCGCGAGGACCTCTCTACAACAAGATATCTAAATATCTTAGAATCTAGTTACAATAAACTTAAATCTACCCTGGACAGAAGTAGGAATTAAGAGCTCCAACCTACTCAATATAAGAAAATAAAGCCCATATGAAATCTGTCATAAAATCCAGAGATCTCACATTAGTAGTGTGCATTAATCTTTCTGCATACAACTTTCCATCCAAAACTCTATCAATTCTTCAATTAAGAAACCTACCAACTTATCACATTCCACACACTTATTTAGAACCCAGCTCTAGTACATTCAAGGATAAATCAAAGCAACTAAAAGAGGAAAGCTTTGCAAGAAAAAACCTTTAAGAGCCAACAATGTCCGCAGACGAGTCAGCGCCGACGCCCGATTCTTATGCTGCGACCGGTCCTCCACAGCCTACGAGCAATCGAATCGAGAAATTCAGAGATCCATAGGGCGTATTGCCGTTGGATAAAAGTTGTGGTTTTAGAAGAAGCATTATTGAACTTTTGGAACTCAAAATCACATTTTGTGTGTATTCCTGCTGCAGTAGAAAGAAACAGCAGTATTTTCTGTTTGGCAGAAGTGCTTTTGGAAGAAGCACTTTATTATCCAACCAGAACGTCCAAAATGGGGCCGGATGCTTGAAATTCAAGCCCTGAAATCTCATTTCTGCTCTCAGCTACAGCAAAAGCTACCGACTGCTCTCATTGCCCCAACACAGAACACTCTGCTGCATACAACTGCAGCTAGAAGCAGAAGCAGGGCCGCGCATGCCCTAATTAGAATTGAACAGGGAAAAGGGAAAGGATTAGATCTACCGAGGAGTGACCTGGGCGACGACGCCGGTGGGGAGGTGCTTGAGGCGCACCGCGGACTCGCGCTTGTTGCGGTGCTGTCCCCCGGGGCCCGAGGCCTTGTACGTGTCCATCTCGCACTGCGCCACGAGCTCCTCATCCGTGAGGGTCAAGTAGTTGCCGCCCTTGTAGGTCGACGACGACGACGACGACGACGATGCTAGGGTTAGGGTTAGGGTTAGGGTTTGGGAGCGAGAGAGAGGGCTTCGAGGTAGATGGAGGAGAGGGGGAGTGGAAGAAGAGAAGAGGGAGCATCGAAGGAGAAGGAGACGAGCCATGAAAACGTAGAGAGGGAGAGAGAGAGAGAGAGAGAGAGAGGAGATTTGTAGTAGTAGTAGGGCTCGAACCGGGCCGGGTTTGGGCCACCCGAGGGCCAAAATAGAATATTGGATCGGGTCATTTGGGCTTAAACGGGCTTTGTTATAGCACTGGGCCATGAGCCCTTCAGAGAAAGTAAACAGGCCTCTTCTGAATTATTATTATTATTATTATTATTATTATTTTGGTACCCAAAAGGATAAAAATATTACTAGTAACTTCTAAAACTTTTAGGTAGTTCTGTTTACCTACAGATTCTGGTATTACAGAAATTGATGTAAATTTACGTTTGGTTCTACCGAAATTAAAGTAAATTGTGTTTTAAACAAAAATTAGAGGAATAAGAAGAATGATAAGTGATAAATTTGTGTATTGACTATTTGCCTTTATGTATATAAATAAAATAATTTATTATATTAATCAACCTAATAATAAATTTAAAATATTATTTAAAATTGTAAAAAATATTAAAAAATATATAATAAATAAATAAAAATACTATAATATATTATATCGTATAAATAAATATATTATTAGGTTGTATCGTATAAATAAATATATACGATATAAATATATTATATCGTATTTATTTATACGATAATAAATATATTATCGTATAAATAAATATATCGTAATAATATATTTAAAAATACTATAATTTATTTATATAAAAATACTATAAATAAATAAATATGCGCGGAGAGGGCCGCGGAGAGGGCCGGAGAGGGGCGCGGAGAGGGCCGCAGAGGGGCGCAGAGGGGCGTGGCGCGGAGAGGGAGATCGGAGAAGGAGATCGGAGACGAAGATCGGCTCGGGAGATGGGAGAAGAAGGAGATCGGAGAAGGAGGGGGCAAGAATGGGGAGATGAAAAGAGAAGAAATCACGCGGAGATGGGGAGAAGGAAGAAGACACGCCTCGATCCCAGCGCCCGAACCCGGTTCCAGCCAATTCCACCAAAAATCCAGAACCCGGATTCCAGGTTTCATACCTGCAATTCCACCCAACCCAGAACCCGAATTCCAGTATATTTTATACCCGTTTGGGTATGGATTTGGGGATAAGGGGGGTATTCCCCCCTTATCCCCCTTACCAAACGACGCCTTAAGTTCTGTTCTGCAACTGTAATTACGCTACCTTTAACAAAATTTTAAAAGTTACAAATGCAGGCCTCTTTTGGAATTGTTGCCGTTTTTTAATTTTTTAAACATAAATTCGATATAGATGAACTGGATCAACCAAATAATGAATGATAGATAATTGATTTAAAAAATTTTTGAAACCAAAAAAGAAAAAAAAAGCAGGGTTTTGTTTTTTGTTTGGCTCACAACGACTTCGATCACATAGAAATTGAATGAAACACCTTCAATCACATAGAATACCAAGCACAACTTAGTTTTCACTTCCAAAACCCAGCATCATCCTGGGTTAGTATCTTTACTGGCACAAAAGAATCACTGAACTCTAGCCATATATATTTCTGATATAACTTAATATAATTCATAGATGCCTCAAACATTCGGTTACTATACTTTTAAAAATACCAAGTAATTAGTACTTGTTAAGCTTTCTACTGTTAGATCTACTATCTCTTTGATTAATTTATTTCTTAGATCATACTGTTCCACCAACTACCAACTAAACCTACAAACAGCAATGACTTGGTATTTTTAAAAACATAGGAGCTCGATTCGAGATTGAGAAATAATATGAGCTTTTATAAGATCAGATCCAACATCAAGCATCAAGAAATATTCAACCAATTCAATCGATCGACGGCAAACGAGCAAATAAAGGAAACATAAATGGGATTACTTTTGGAGAGACACTAGACTTTGCTAAACATAGTTAAGATTCCAATCTAACAATGTCAGAAAAGACTAAACCCTGCGAATTAGCCGTTTAAGAACAGAGAGAGAGAGAGAGAGAGAGAGAGAGAGAGAGAGAGAGAGAGAGAGAGAGAGACACACACACACAAAGTAATTTGATATACTGAAAAATATAAGAAAAACTAAAATCAGGAAAGTAAACACAATTTCTTTTCATAATTTCAAAAAGGTAAAAGCCATGAAGAACTTACCTAAACAAGAGCCTATCTTGAAATGGGTACCAAAACATTATAAGTTCTCATTTTACTACCTAAAGTTCCAGTTACTTTGATTTCAGTAGTTCTCAATCAAATCTTAACAATACTGTCAACTTCTATTTTTACAGAATATTCAATAAATTTTTCTTAAACCAAATTTTCTGAAATCAAAATAATTGTAAGATCGGGTAGTAAAATCCAAAGTATTGCAAGTTCAGATACCTATTCCAAAATGCGCTATCGTATGGGTAAGGTCTGTAAGTCTTACCTTTCGGAAACCCTGAATCATTTCCTTCAACACCCATGAACACTGCTCGAGCGATCTCACACCCTTGCCCTCTTGTTGGTGCCGCAATCAGGGCATTTGTACTGCTTGATGTGCTCAGCTTTAGCAGGGGTTATCCTCACGCACTTACCATGAAACCATCTCTCACAAACGTCGCAGCATATCCAGAACTCATCGCTTCCGTGATTAGTTCCGCATGCTCCACAAAGAGTGTTGCTGTGCTCATCTTCTTCTTCTTCTTCATCCTCCCCGCTCTCTTCTTCCCCTTTTGGTGGTGCCATCTTTGAGGTTTTGTTGTGTGAATTTGTCGGCCGAGACTGAAAGGAGAAAGGTTAAAGATCTCAAGAAGATGGAAACAATTAAATCGGGGGACAAACTGCACTAAGGATCCCAACCTTCTTGGGGAGATTCAGTTTGACCCCAGATCTTCCAATCATCCAAACTGGGTCCTTAATCTTTGATTCTGTTCTTGATCATACCTTTTCACGTTGCTCAGCCGAATTGGATGGAAGTGCCCATGTAATCGCCATATGAGGAGTCCAAAATTCGCGTACATGGCAGTTAGATGGCAATTACGTGGATATTTCTATCCAATTTGATAGAGAGATTGCAACAGAATGCGAAGGTTGGGGATTGATAGATTTGAGACTATCACCAGACTAACGTAAAAAGACTGAGGTCTCCTTTGTGCAATTTGCCCTTAAAGAGGAAGAAGGTAGAAGGAATTTGTACCGTCTTTGAGCTCGATTTGTTGTTCTTGATGCTACTGTTGGGGGTCTTCTCTTTGGTTTGTTTCTTGGCAGTACCAGCAACAACTTCAAATATGGTCGGGAGGTTGTTAATCAAGTTGAAAAGCCTCCTCCTACAAAGACGTCGACACAAACACAAAATTTCTCCTATTAAGTTGATTCAATCAAGTCCTGACTTAAAAGGTTTCAGAAGTTAAAAAAGATCATTGGCTCTTAAAGAACCATCAGAAATGATTGTGAATCAAATATCCCAGCAACATCAATGACTGAATCATCAAATTAACTCTGCAAATAAACTAATGAGCTTATCAGCCCTTTCACCAACTACACCCATCAATAGGTCCTTTCATAGGACACTTTTAACACATGCTCATCTGTCTGTTTCACATACACACACACACACACACACAAAAGGAGGAACCTAATTGCCTCACAATCTCATAAACACTGAATGATTTGTTAATACTTTCCAATATCTTCAAGATTCAGATAGAAATGCATTTGTGAGCTACCCATCAAAAACCATATTTTCGTCGCAGGATGAACGTCAAACATGAAATTATATCTTCAGACGGTTTCAATCAGCTGCCATTCAACAATGAGCTAGAACTTTTTTGTACAAATTACATCATTGCCTGATCACTCAACCATCTCCTCCTGATCATACAAGACATATACAAGTGATGAGCTGTGCTATTATTCCTACAACCTAACGGATTGAACACCAGTATTAAATAAACTCTAGTATAAAGGACAAAAGACTAAGATTCCAAATGATGGCAACTATACAAAGGTATCCCTCTTCCCATCTAAAACTAAGCAAAGAAAACTCCTTTAGGATTAGACTAAAGGAGCATGATCATGTAAGTCCTATGGAAAAGGAGTTACACGAAATTATGGGTACAAATGCCCCTACAATCAAGTCCATAGATCACGAACTGCAGAAAAATGGATCTATATCCATTACAAGGTTGTCCAATAGGTTTATAATAATGTAATCTGAAACACTTAGTCACTTGTGTTGCTAACCTGCTATAGAATACAAATGCATCATACTCATGATTGTTAGAATTGAACACTAAAACACAACCACTGAGTAGTATATTCAGATCAAAATTGGTGCCTGAGAAGTCAGTTAAACGCACTGTCGCATGCAATATTGTACTAAAGCAACTGTGACACTCACCAAATTATAGGCATGTTAATACAGACGGTTGTGAATATAATGAAATACTATTACACTGTGATATTAATAAGCATGGCGAATTCTTAACCTATGAAGTTTCTTCTCTCATTCTGAAAGCAAAAAATTGCGAACATACCAATCAGACAGGCAGATGTTTTTAAGTACAAAGGAGGAAGAAGATTCAAAATCGGGATATATGTCGATATAACAAATAAGGCTTCCAGTTAAGAAAGTAATACCTAGCCTCTTTATCGAATCCAAAACGCGCTGCGAAATAAAATGCAACAGCCAGTAACCAGGCATCACTGTGAACAGCAACGAGTGACAACCAATCCTTCTCAGCCATTCCATCCCTAGCAAAGTTGATTCCTAGAGCTGGTTCAGGAAGTTCCGGAGGTACTTCCTCCGCAGGCAAGTTCACTTCCCAAGACTCATCAGGAAGTCCATAGAGGCATAAGTTCTCTTTTTCTGCGAATACAAAGAACCATACTATCAGCAATGGGCATAGAATTGTTTTCTTAATAAACAATGCTCAGAATTCTAATATAGTCTACTCTAAACGAGAATACTCTAAATTCAAGCACCCTACACAACTTTGCAGTTCCGCAATGTAGTACGAAATACTTCGCATATTACTACTTAGCATATATCACTACTCAATATACTTGAAAAGTAAGGTCTTAAAATTACAGCCTAATAAAGCAATAGCTCACTCCCACTTACAACCTCTTTCTAACCAACCTTCCAGAATATAATTCCCATCTCTTAACTAAAGAAATTTTCATGCATCCAAATCACATATTACAATCGACTCTACAACATATTTACTCAGTTTTACCAAATTAACAATCTCTATCATTAAGATCATTCGGTCAATACATTTCAACATGCAATTGCGCAGATTTCTTTTTTGGTAAAAGCAATCAAACACGATAAAAAACATACGTCAACAGCTTAGTTTGCATCCTCAAAATACATTAATGGTATCCATGAATGAAACAGTGGCAAAAACTGTGTATTTGAACAGAGAGCCACACAGAGAGAAAGAGCAAGACAACGAACATTTTAACAAGTAAAGCCCAATTCACTGTGTTATACAAGTACACAACAGGTAACAAAAAAATACAAACCAATAATGCCAAAAAGGGAGCAAAGGAACATACCGGGATCACAGAGCTTGTAGAACTTCTCCACATCTACAAACAAAACCACAGAGAACCACAAAAAAGCCTCAATTAGGTACACAACCAAACCAACATCGAAACCCCCAAATCGATCGAGCTCGATCCGAAGCTCGAAGAAGACGACGAAGAAGAAGGCGAGATGTTACCAGTGGTGAGGGCCTTGATCATCCCGGTTCTCCTCCCTTGGAAATCGCGGAACACGTCCTCCGCGGAGCGAGAATTGTACGCCCCCGCGCCCCCCTCCATGAACGAGCACTAGAAGAGAGCGCTCGCGCGCGATAATGGCGGAATGCGGAGGAAAGGGGATCGGAATTAGGGTTTTGGGCGTCGGGGATTTAGGGTTTGGGGGCGGAGCGAGGGGTTCGAATCGGAGCTCGCAGAAGAAGACGAAGAAGGTGAGATGAAAGAGCCGAGGTTGAGGTCGGAGAGCATAAATTAGAGAGAGATTAGGGGGTTTTTTGTGAAATTTATGTGGATTTTATTCTCGTTTCGCCTCTCTTTTTTTCGTTCTCTTCAATCCCCTTCGCTTCCACGAAAATTTATTTCCTGAACCGCTTTCACAACGTTATCCGTAAAACGCCGAATTATCAACCGTTAATTACTCTCTTCTTTCAATCAAAGCCATTGGTTTGCCGACGAAGTTATGAGCCTGGTGTAGGAAATAAATCCTCGGTCTCCGCATCCGGGCAAGGAGGCTAAATTGTCCGTGCGGGCGCTCCTATGCGGGCGTGCTTCTATCAACCGTCCAAAACATCAAGATTCGTTATCATTAGAAATATGAACGGTGATGGAAGCGCTCGCATAGTAGAATAGCATGCGCGACCGCTACACAGATGCAGGATTAATTACATCATTGAGTTCCAACTACATCAAAATTTTTATTTGATTCGTGAAAAATTATTTATTACAAAAAATTTTTTATAAAAAATAGTTTTTTATATAAATTTCATATTTTATTTTTTTTTTCAAATAAAAAATTTAAAAGTAAAAAAAAATACACAGTAAAATAAATTATCATAAAGATAAAATAAAAAATTATATAATTCTAAAATTTTTTACGATTTTAAATTTTAAATTGTTTAAATACGTATTATACAATTTTATAAAATTTTTAATTTTAAAATTTTAAATTTGTCAAATGAGAGAGCTCAAGAATGGTAAATTTTTTTAAAAAAAATTAGAATAAATTTTTATTTTATTTTATTTTTTAGAATATAGTATAGTTATGCCATAAAAAAATATTATATTTTAAATTATCCAAACGACATATTATAATTAAATTATATTATATCTTTTGGTGCATGAAACCGACATTTATTAGTAATAATTCTCTCTATAAATATCAAATTTGTGAAATGACTAAACTAACCTTCTCTCATTGTGCACTGTAGAGTGGATAAATACTATACTTGGTTGATGAGTACGAACAAATATATATTTTTAATTGAAAAATGGCCATTGCTTTTCTCTCTCCTCCTCTCTCCTCAAAACTACTTCACCCTCTCTCCTCCATTACCTCTCCCTCCTCCTCCTCCTCCTCCTCCTCTTCTTCTTCTTGTTTAAGAGCTACCCATTGTCGCCCTCACCATCACCATGCTCTCAGAGTCGCTTCCGAGGGTCGCGGCGTCGCCGCGGAGCTCGGAGACGTGAGCAGGGACCTGAGGGAGATGTATGAGAGTTGCAGCACATGGAAATGGAAGGGCTTCAGCGTCAATTACCTTGTCAAAGGAAAGGGCCCTCCCCTGTTGCTCGTTCATGGGTTTGGGGCCTCAATTCCGCACTGGCGCAGGTAAACATGGGCTAAAGATCCGATTTTGTTGGTGGGTTTTGGTCCCAAAGATTCAATTTTATGTGTTTGATGTGCAAATAGTTCGTCTCTCTGTGTTTAGTATTGATTTGAGTGAGTATTGAATTAGTACATGTCACTGCGGCATTTTGTCGAGCAACTTATACGCATGAGGATTAACCCTTGCGCATGAGGAATTGTTTACCTCAAAAACCATAATTGCCGCTGCGAAGATTCCGTAGTTGCTTGGGAATTATGGATTGAGGATTTCGAGTCGAATCTTAAACTATTGAATTCTTATTATTAGTTTTGTTTCATGATTAGTTCGGAATTGGTATGCTCCTTCTATGATAGAGTGCCTTAATTGGCAACTCAATGTTTTAGTCTTAGTGCCATTGTGGCCTGGCAAAAAGAAATGTCGATAACTTTTACGCAAAGTTGAAATGAGATCTCGAGCTTTCGAAACAAAAGCTCGACTTTGGAGTTTCTATTCTTGTTGCGAAGAGAAACCGTTAAGTCATTTTAAAGCATTACTCAGACAACACTGCATGTAATAACACTACACCGTACAGCAGGGCCAAACTTTTCTATGGCATGATCAATGATCTCATGCTACTTCTTTATATTATAGGAAACTAGAAGCAACTTATATCCTGATATATTACCATCATAGCATCATTTATTCTTTTCCGATATTTAATATCAAAATTAATTAATGTGGAGAAAATCTTTTTCATGTAGGAACATTGGCGTATTGTCGGAACACTACACTGTGTACGCGATCGACTTGCTAGGATTCGGAGCGTCAGAGAAGCCGTCAGGGTTTGCCTACACAATGGAGACTTGGGCTGAGGTGTGTTTCTTTGTTCTTCTAACTATCATCTTCGTTTAACTTTAACGAAAGAGCAATGTGGTTAATCGAACAGTTGATACTGGATTTCTTGGATCAAGTCATAAAGAAGCCCGCGGTGCTGATCGGCAATTCCGTTGGAAGCCTCGCGTGTGTAATTTCTGCTTCGAGTAAGCTATCTTGTAATTCTAGTAGCTCTGCAATTAGCTTTAGTAGAAACATTCCTGTTATTTCTTTGTAAAATCTGAATTTTCATATACCCATTGATTGTGGGATTCTTACAAGATTACCCTGATATTACGATCTCTTTCACTAACTAATCAGAATCAACTGGAGATACGGTCCGAGGGCTTGTGCTATTGAACTGCGCTGGTGGAATGAACAATAAGGCGATTGTCGATGATTGGAGAATAAAACTAATCTTGCCTTTGCTGTGGTTAGTTGATTTCCTTCTAAAACAAAGAAGAATAGCATCGGCTATTTTCGAGCGTGTAAAAGAAAGGTACGCTTAACTCGCGCTTGTTCTGTGATAAACAACTTATTTTTTTTGTGGCTAGCAGTCTGATAGTCATGGGCTGAAACAGGGAGAACCTGAAGAACATCTTACTCTCAGTGTATGGAAACAAAGAAGCTGTTGATGATGATTTAATTGAGGTAGCTTGGAATCTTAGTCGGTTTATCTACATCACTTTTCGTACTCTTTCCCCGTGTTGAAATCGATGAAAGGGCGTTTCTTAATTAGGCATGTTTGGCTCACCTAGAGCTTTCCAGAAAAGTGCTGATTGAGTAGAGTTGATTAAAAAAGCGCTAAATTTTTTCCCGTTTGTTCATTTACTATATTTTATCACTGCAGCAGAAGCAGAATTTCAAATGGATCTTCTGCTTTCGGGGCGTAAAAGCTGAGCTCTACACTTATGTCCCTTTGATGCTCTGGACTTGATGGCTAACTAATTTCTGGTTGCCCCGATGTGCAGATAATCAAGAGACCGGCCGATGACGAAGGCGCTCTCGACGCATTCGTTTCTATCGTCACGGGACCACCTGGGCCAAGCCCCGTGTCCTTAATGCCGAAAATCACTCTTCCCGTCCTAGTTCTATGGGGAGACCAAGATCCATTAACCCCTATCGATGGTCCTGTCGGAAAATACTTCTCATCTCTCCCCTCTAAGTTGTCGAATGTGAAATTGAATGTTCTCAAGGGGGTCGGCCATTGTCCGCACGACGATAGGCCGGACTTGGTCCACGAGCAGTTGCTTCCTTGGTTGGCTACTCTTCCTTCTTTGAGCGGGATTTCGGTCGGCTAAGCTGCAAGAATACATAGAATCTTCGATGCGATTTCGAGCTTCGACACCGTCGTATAGATACATAGAATCTTCGATGCGATTTCGAGCTTCGACACCGTCGTATAAGAACACCAGTACTGTAATTCAAGTTGTATTGTATTTACTATACATCAGATTGATGTAATTTGGAATTTGCAAAAGTTAAGAACAGCAATAAAGAAAATGTAACAAATTCGATCAACTTGTATTGTTTTTTTTTTGTTTTTTTCCACTTAGTTTGGACTGTGTTAGGAAATATGAATACGTGTATTTGCATCCAAATTCA
This sequence comes from Tillandsia fasciculata, assembly GCA_029168755.2. Lineage (NCBI taxonomy): Eukaryota > Viridiplantae > Streptophyta > Magnoliopsida > Poales > Bromeliaceae > Tillandsia > Tillandsia fasciculata. The sequence goes on from CM054942.1 coordinate 533,861, forward strand.
AAAGGCATTTCAAATGTTTCAATTTCTCAGTACTTTGTCCAAAACAATTGGAACATTCAAATCTCAATTTATATCCCATAAAACAAAAATAATGATCTTTTCTCCTATTGTTCTTTCTTTCTGACGTGATGTAATGGATGATTAGCAGACTACAATGAATGTATTTTTCATTCATCGTCTATGCGTTTTCTAAGTCATGGGCTTCTCCAGTAGCGCCGAGAGGTACCACTCGTTCTTCTCGATCCCCCGGTCGAGCTTCCGCCCCGCGTTCCACCGCAGCCGCCGGAACCCGATCCGGCCGAAGATCGGCACGTACGTCGCGTTCATCTGGCCCCCGTTGCAGAAGAAACGGTCGAGCCAAAACAAACCCCCCGGGCGCAAAACTCTAAATATATCAAACAGTGCGAACTCGAGCATAACGTCCGGGATCCAGTTGCTGAGTACGTGCATGGAGTGCACGATATCCAAGGTGTTGTCGAAGAACGGGAGCCGATGCGCGACGCTGATGTGCATGGGGACGAGCCCCCGCGACGCGATGAAGCTGTTGAAGGGCCCGTCGAAGTTCATCGAGCTCGTCACGATCGTCACGTTGCGTTCGCGCATCCGCGCCGCCCACGTCGCCGTCCCGCCGCCGATGTCGAGCCCGATGCGCACCGTCCCCGGAGGCTTGTAGCCGAGCACCCCGTCGATCGAGTAGTCGATCTCGCCGATCTCGTGGAGCCACCGGTCCTTCTCCCGGCCCGACAGGTCGAAACAATCCTTACAATCGTAGCTACCTGCATGCATGCATACGTATGAATATAAATTATCAAAAATATCGTTCTCTAATAGCTTAAACTTTTAAAACAAGTACCTTTATTCTTATTGCGGTTCACTAAGCAGGAGTAGCTCTTGCACGTGTACGCATCCCAGACAATGCTCGTGTCCGACGGAATCGTCCAGAGGCTCGCGGGGAAGGGGACGGGCTCGACGTACCCGCGAGCGGTCTTCGGGCGACACCGCCGCCGCGGGAGGGGCTCGCACCCCTTCAGCATCAGCCGCTGGGCGAATACGTCGTCCGACGGGCACTCGCCGCCGACGTCGTACCGCATGTACTGCTCCAGCTCGTTCTGGAACCGGCGGCACGCTGAGCCGAGCGTCGGGTAAAGCTCGCCGGCGCCGAGATTGGCGGTGAAACCCAACGGGAGCTTATGGGGGCCCACCGCAAGCTTCAGCTCTCCGGTGGGCTCCCGGGCCCACCCATCGGCCTGTTGGGCCGATTGGGCCGATCGGATCAGGCCCAAATCCGCGTGAAGAGTTTCAAGTAGGGAGTTTGCAACTTTCAGACGGTTGTGCAGCTCAAAGGACTCAGACTGATACTTAGTGAGCTCAAACTTAGTGGCATTGAGTTCGCGGAGGAGCGCCTCCGAGTCCCACAAGTGGATGCTCGGGGCGTAACCGCCCCACAATTTTACGCGGAGCGCCGACGATCCGACACCTGAGAAGAGAAATATGGTGACCAAGTTTGTCGACACCAATAGCAACACAATCTTCAAGTTGGCCTTCATGTTGCAATTCCGGGTATGTGTTGCCTTGCGAGGGTAATCATCCATTGTACCCATTTTTTCCCCTCTCTCTCTCTCTCTCTCTCACTTTTATCGCTTTTTTCTTATACATATAAGAGGAGAGGTGGAGGTGTGGAGGAGATCATGGGTTATTATTATTATTATTATTATTATTATTATTAACATTAATTGAGTAGAGAGAATAGTTGAAAAAGGTTGGAGAGAAGAAATTAGTCTATGATTTCGGTCTACCCTCGCTACAACAAAATTATACTATAGCGATACTTTTAAGTATTTCTAAAATGTAAAAAAAATATCGCTAGTAAAAATACCAATACTTATAATTAGTGTCGCTATATGTGCAGTCGTTATGGTATATAGCGATACATTATTATAATATGTTCCAAATATAGATAAAATACTTATACAAAAGTGTTACAAAAATATATTACTATAATCTAATTTTGTTGTAGTGCATATTAGTCTTAAATCGTTTTCTATGCTTGCTCAAAGTTTAATTATTTTATATATATTTTAAATCTAAATTTTAGGTCAGTGGATGATGTGGTGGACCAGATCCAAGTGATATTTTATTAAAGTCACCTTAGCCACCTTGGTCACTGTAATCCGGCGATTGGTGCGTTCGAGATGCGTCGGTGTATGTAATTTGTATGTTCCCAAGGGTCAAAGTCAAAGCCTAATAATATAATAAAAAAAACTTAAAATGATAACTTTTATAAAATTTAATAATGACAACTTTCATCCCCAATTATTATTCCAAGACGTGCACCCCAAATTCCCTTTCCCATTTTTTTTTTTTTTTTTTTTTTTTTTTAAGTTCATAACTTTTAAATTAAGTATGGTAATGTTTTTTAGATCTCTAGGTAAGAAATATTTAATTTTATTATTTAATCTTCTAATTTGCTTTAATTGTATCAATTAATAATATTTTAATTTTAAAATTTAAATATATTGGTTATTAATTGTATTATTGGCTGACTCAAATCAAATAATTAAAATATTAAATAGTAAAATTAAAATTTTTAAAAACTAAATAATCGATCTAAAATGGCCTATTGTTTAGATAAATTCGGTATATTTTTACTTATATATTATATCTAAATTTTGAATAAAAATTGCTATGAGGTAATTATTATTTTTAAAAACTTATTTTTATTATAATAACAGAAAAATTAAAGTATACTTAAAAAAAAAAAAAAAACTCAAAATCTCATTTCTAGTAGAAATTTTAAATTTTTATTTCTTCTTAAAAATACTTAATTAATTTAAAAATTACTGTAAGTAAAAGCAGAGCAATAGCATTCTTTGCTCACACATGCACTTAGAGACGTCAACGAAACAAATTTTTAAAAATCAGAATCTGAATTCGACTATCAAATTTGAAATTCGAATTCGAATTTAAATCTGACGGATTTAAAAAATTCATATCCAAATCCGAATCCGATCAAAAATTCAAAATCCGAATCCAAATCGGAATCGAAACTCGAAAACTCAAATTCGAAACAATTATTTTTCTTTTTTTTACAATATTTAAAAATATATTAAATTAAATTTAAAATTTTAAAATATAAATTTAAATATAATATCAGATATTTATACACACAAGTATTATATTATATAAAATCAATTCAGATTCGGGTCGGATTGGTTCGGATTCGAATCAGGTACATTCAAAAACCATATCCGGATATAAATTTATCAAATTTTTATTTTTTATATCTGCATCTGAATTTATATTCATTTAATATCAAATAAATAAATTTTATTTGAATTTAAATAAAATTTCAAATATTCGTATCCATCTACATTCATACCTGCACTAGATTGTCCCTGAACAAGTGAGAGCCTGCCGACTCTTGTCCTCAAAGTCATCAGCTTCTCTTGGCATTAAATTCGCCTTTAGAATTTATTATTATTATTATTTTTTATTCCTCGAGATTTATTTTTGATTTTAAATCTTTAAAAATGAAAAATGGTTTGTTTTTAAAATGGTTCAAGTCAAAAGAGTTGGATTCCCATTTCAATTTTTTAATGATCAACTGAAATGTGTTGGGTGGGGTTACCGTATTACCCTTCCTCAAGAGCTTAAGAAGTACATTTTGAAGTTACAAAATAATCGGATTGTTGATGCTAATTCGCTAATTATTTGTGATATTCTAATAAATTTATATCGGATAAGAATAAATTTATGATTAAATTTATAAGAGATCATTGACACGAATAATAATAATTTGGTTTAAACATTTTGATATGTGGTTTAAGTCCAACGAATTATTATTGCTAATGGGTCGGATCGTTATATTTGATATCAAAGCAATCATTATTCGAAAGTGTGTAATGAGTCACGACTGAATTATGCTTTAAAAGACAATATTTGATATCAAAACAATCATCACTCGAAAGTGTATAACGAGCCACGACTGAACTATAGTCTAAAAGACAAGATGACGGACTGTGTCAGGAATCTGAATGACATAGTTAGCGAGACTTAACTGTCACATTGCTTGATGATCTTGGGCTGTATGTGTTTGGGCTGACAAGAATGTCAGATCTAAACGAGAGAAATTTGTGACACTTCAATAGTTCCATATCAGATGAGAATGAAATTGTGATTAAATATATAAAAAATATAAACAATAATAATAATAATTCGAATTAAGTATATTTGAATCGTAGTTTTGGTCCCAACCGTTTACGGATCTTAATTATAACTCAATCTAGTCCACCTCACATTACTTAGAATACGACTCGGCTCAACCCAATCTCCTGCTATTTTAAACGTGACTCGATTTTACATAACGTTCCGCCACAGAGCAAAATACTGTACAATTTAAGCCAATAAAATTAAGTACCAATTTTAAAGATCAAATACATGGAGCAAAACTCTTAATTAATTGAACTAAATTATCACCAACCAAATTTTGAACGTTAAAGACTAATTGTTTTTCTAAACTTTGTTGATGAACTAGAAAGTTGCAAGCATACTTAAGACGCGAGATGATCGGAACTTTCACTCATAATCGTATGCAATATCAGCCTTTTTGACTTCAGTAGGGTTAGTGGCGAAGTAAGATTCGTGAAATTCACAAGTTCCTCGCTCTCCGATTTCTAACTTCCAAAACTACCCCTCAGCCCAAAAGGTGGTTCATTGACCCGGTCGGAATCAGCCCAAGTCCAATTATATTTTGACAAGGACAATTTTTTGGGCCGGGCCTTGTCTTGTTAACGAGGTCAAACCCGTAATTTCGTACCCAATAAAATATTACCCTACCACTTAAACTACCCCGAAACGTCCCAAACCCTATTTCACTCTCTCTCTTTCTCTGTGATCATCGCAAGATGAGAAAATGGACGGCCCCGATCAACCCCATTGATCCCGGCGGCGGCGGCGGCGGCGGCGCCGCGGCGTCCCTCCTCCTCCTCCTCCTCCGCCGCCCCCGGCCACTCTCCTCCTCCCCTCCCTGCTCCCCGAAACCCTAACCCTAGATCTTCCCGACCCCGTCTCCGAGCTCCGCTCCCTCCTCTTCCTACCCAACTGGGCCCAGCACCCCTCCCTCCTCCGCCTCGCCGACTCCCTCGCACCTCCCCACCTCTCCTCCCTCCTCCTCTCCGACCCCCCTCCCCCTCCCCTCCCCACCCTCGCCTTCTTCGAGTGGCTCCCCCGCCGCCGCCCCGCCCTCCGGCCCCCCGCCGCCGCCAACGCCGCCCTCCTCCGCCTCCTCGCCCGCTCCCGCTTCCTCGGCCCCGCCGAGCGCCTCCGCATCTCCATGCTCCGCTCCGCCGCCTTCCCCGGCGACCTCCGCCTCGCCCTCGACGCCATCGCCAGCGCCGCCGCTGCCTCCGATCCCAAACCCGACGGTTGCCCCATCGGACCTCTCTCACCCTCCGATGCTACAATTTGGCGCTCAATTCTCTCGCGAAATTCGCCATGATCGACGAGATGAGGACCATGCACCATCGGATGCTCCAAGATGGGATTTTGCCCAACGTTTACACCTACAACGTCTTGATCAACGCTTATTGCAAGGAAGGTAACATCTCCGAGGCGAAAAATTTCTTAGCATCGATGCTCAATGCCGGTTTGGAGCCCGATACATTCACCTACAACTCGTTAATGCTGGGTTACTGCAAAAGGAGGGACCTTGGGGCGGCTTGCCGTGTTTTTGTGATGATGACGCAGAAGGGCTGGCCCAGGGATGTGTTCTCATACACCATTCTCATACAGGGTTTATGCGAGGGCCGTCGGGTTGATGATGCGCGCAAGTTGTTTGTTGAAATGCCACAACGTGGGTGTTTTCCGAATGTTCACACCTACACGGTGATGATCGATGGATTTTGCAAAGATGGAAGGATTGAGGATGCTGAGACACTGCTCGATGAAATGTCGGAGAGAAATTTGGTTCCTAACGTCGTGACATATAATGCTTTGGTTGGCGGGTATTGTAAGCATGGAAGATTTGATGATGCTTTTAGGGTTTTGGAGGTTATGGAATCTAGTGGATGCAAGCCGGATTGCTGGACTTATACTGAGCTGATCGATGGCTTCTGCAAGCGCAACATGGTAGAGAAGGCAGAAGCGATTTTAAATACGATGCGCGAGAAGCGGTTGGCCGTCGGAGTCGTTACTTACAATGCGTTGATCGATGGCTACTGCAAAAATGGGAAGGTTGATGCTGCTTTTAGCGTTACAGAACTGATGGAGCGGAGTGGGTGTAAGCCAGATGCTCAAACTTACAATGTGCTGATAAATGGGCTTTGTCTTGGCAGGAAGCTGCACAGGGCGATGGGTTTGTTGAGTAAGATGATCGGCGTCGGGTTATCCCCAAATAACGTTACATACAACTTGTTGATTCATGGTCAATGTAACGAAGGAAACATTAATAATGCATTTAGGTTGCTTAATTTGATGAAGGAAATTGCCGTCGATCCGGATCAACAGACGTATTCTATATTAATAGACGCTCTTTGCAAGGATGGCAGAGTCGAGGAAGCTTGTTCTCTTTTTGATTCTCTTGATGGAAAAGGCATTAAGGCAAGTGAGAGCATCTATAACTCGTTGATTCATGCGCAGTGTGAAGCTGGAAATATTGATGCTGCTCACTCATTCATAGATAGAATGAAGTTAGAAGGCTGTTCGCCTGACTCTTACACCTTCAATGCTCTAATTCTAGGGTCATGTAAACAGACAAGATTTCCTGAAGCCATCTCATTATTGGATGATATGCTGGAGAAGGGAATACAACCCACAACCTGCACTTTTAACATTCTCATCGACGAGATGCTGAGTAAAGGTCAAGCTGCTGATGCTAAAAGCACTTTTGACCGAATGGTTTCTTCAGGGTGCAAGCCCGACGCAACAACGTATACTTTGCTCATCCGCGGATATTGCTCTGACGGCAGGATGGAAGAGGCTGAGTGTGTGATGGTGGAAATGGGCAAAATGGGAACCTTCCCGGACGTGGTAACATACAACACTCTGATAAATGGGTATGGAAGCAGTGGCTTACTGGAGAATGCTTTGTCTACCCTCAAAAACATGATCGGTGTTGGTTGCAAGCCCAATTTTGAAACATATTCTATTTTGCTAAAACATGCTTGTAAAAAGAATAATGAAGGCAATGTTGATGCTCCCAAACTGTGGAAGGTAATAGATATAGGCACTGTGCAGGAGCTTCTTGAGCAGATGATTAAGTATGGCTCTAACCCAGATATAGACACATATAGTGCGCTCTTAAAAGGATTATGCAAATGGGGCAGATTGGAAGAAGCTAACACATTGCTCACGCAAATGAAAGAGAGCGGAATTTCCTGGAACGGACATATTTATAACTGCCTCATTGATTGTTATTGTAATTTGAAATTGTATACAGAGGCATCCACAATTGCTAGATCCATGATCGAATCCGGCCACCTGCCACGGCTGGAGTCATACCGTGTTCTTCTTTCCGGCCTCTGTGATGGTGGGAATCTCGAGAAGGCTCTATCAGTTTTCTGTGACTTACTTGGAAGAGGTTATAATATTGATGAATTTACGTGGACGATTCTCATGGATGGCCTACTCAAGAAAGGCCATACTGCTATATGTACCGAAATGTTGTCTGTCATGAAGGAAAAGCAATGTTCTCCCAGTCCTCACACATATGCTTCATTGGTTGAGGCATATCCTGATGTTGTCAGCGGCATGATCAGAAATGAAGGCTGATTTTTTTTGTATGGTATGTTCTTCATTCTTACGCATATGTTTGAAAGTTGGGATGATTGATGCATGAGTCTACGGATATATTCTTTTGGCTCTCAAAATGACACAGTGTGAAGCTAATGTCTGTAGACTCGAAGATGAGCCATGATATATATTCCATGAATTTCGAGAGGTTTGGTGCCCATGACCTCGAAAGATCGCCCAGTTGTTCGACATGAGGTAAGTGCTTCATACTTAATTTGCTTATCATTATTTTGTCTCGGAAAGTGATAATTCGAGTCTTCGTAAGAAGAGAATGGAGACATATGCCCCTTTAAATGATTTTTTGTTGGCTGTTCTTGAAACCATTAGAGAACTCATCCACAAATGCCGACCATCCTGAATTGGATTTTCCGATATGGTTTTGACATTGGTGGAATAATTTTTGTGCATCTTTCATCAGTTCGTAAAGTACTTATTGCTTTCGGTTTCTGAAACCGACAGGCGACCGTCAGTTTGAAAAAGGCGAGCAACTCCAGCATAATCTGGGATTACAAATAGTTCAACCTCTCAAGGATCTCAAACAAAAGCATGATAAAAGCCATTATTCGTCGAAGTGGAAAGTATATATCACAAGAAAATCGAAACCAACATGTTAATTGAAGGGTATCTCCAGTAATGGCTATCTATCCATCTCCCTGCCTGTTGGCAGAAGCATCTGCACATTTCATCAAAAAGAGTAATAAGAAAACAGGAACATCCCCATATCATTGGTTTGCCAGTGGAAGTGTAGATTCTTTGGGTTGTGAAGAGATGTAACAGGTCCAGGAGTAGTATCTTTTTGTATTTTTTTTGTACAATTGAAGCTTTATCTTGTATTCTCATCCTCTGCAAATTTTGGAGCAAGAGTGTAAATTTAAAGATGGCTTGTTTTTTTTTTCCATCCAATTTTTTTCATTATGATTAGAAATATTAAGTGGTTTGATCATTTGTTCTTCTACTTTTCCATTCAACTTGTTTTGATATTTGAACAAGTTTTTGGTCTCACCAAATTTACTATCCTGTTTGGAATTTTATAATAACTAATAATAATTATTTAAAAAAACAAAACATGGGAGGTTACAAGTTAATTATGGGCCATGTTGGGCTGAGTTAAGATCCAATTCTAAAGCCCAATAGTAGCCCACTAGCCCAAACCTGAGACCCGACCCTGGGACACATTAAACTCAATGCTTTCGAATTAGCTATGATTTTGTAATTTTATTCAAAATATTTAATAAATAAAAGATCTAATTAAAATTAAAATAGAAATCAATAAAGTAGAATGCCTGAACATATCCACAAACTCAAGCAATGCATACGAAGTTGCTCAGCGGTCAACGCGGAGAGTCAACAGTCAACGGACAAAAAAGGTAGGTAAAAGCCCATTAATTCCAACGGCCCACTGGGGGCCCACTTCGATATCCTTGTTAATTAATTACATATTTATTAACATGCGGCGCCCCGCACCAAATGAACCGCGCGCTATGACTCTCCCAATTACGCGGTGAGCATTCGAATCCAACCCACCGCACCAACTAAATGCTCTCTCTCTCTCTCTCTCTCTCTCTCTCTCTCTCTATATATATATATATATATATATATAATTAGGCTAGAATAATATGGATAGCACCAAGTCATTGGTGCTATCAAGTTTTTAGCCGTTGGATGAAAAAATATGCGGTTGGGATTATAGTGGTCCCCTAGGATTTACTAGGTGGTTGGTTGAATAGTAAAAATTTTAGGGAACCACTATAATCGCAACCGCATATCTTTTCATCCAACGGCAGAAAACTTGATAGCACCAATTGCTTAGTGCTATCGATAGTATTCTAGCCGCACTCTCTCTATATATATATATAAGAGTTCCACTACTATACTATCGATAGCATCAACCATATATAGTGCTACTAACTTTTTCATAATTAGATCAATCCCTTTTGATCATTTCCAACCTTTAGATACTATTTTTCCAACCATCCCAACCATACAGTACTACAATAAAACTATGCTATAACGATACTTTTAAGTGTTGCTAAAAACTAAAAAAAATACTGCTGAAAAAAATACCGACACTTGTCATTAATTAGTGTCGCTATATGTGCCGTCGCTAGGGTGTATAGCGACACATTACTATAATGTGTCCCAAAAATATGTCCCTATAACATAATTTTGGATATAGATGGACTATAAATGGGACACTTGTAAAAAAATGTCACAAACATGTGTATATATAACCTAATTTTGTTATAGTGATGTGCATTTAGAATAATAGTAGTTCCCTAGAGTTTAGTGGGTGGGTGGTGAAATAGTATGATCTAATTGATAAAAATGATCAAAATGATTACTACAACAAAATTATGCTATAGCGACACTTTTAAATATTTCTAAAATCTGAAAAAATGTCGCTAGCAAAAATACCGATACTTATTATCAGTGTCGCTATATGTGCCGTTGCTAGGGTGTATAGCGACATATTTTTGTAATGTGTCCCAAAAATATGTTCGTATAACCTAATTTTGGATATAGATGAAATATCACTACAACAAAATTAGGTTATAGGGACACATGTTTGTGACACTTTTGTATAAGTGTCCTATCTATATTCCATCTATATCCAAAATTAGGTTATAGGAACACATTTTTGGGACACATTACAAAAATGTGTCGCTATACACCATAGCAACGGCACATATAGCAACACTTACAATAAGTGTCGGTATTTTTGTCAACAACACTTTTTTTAGATTTTAGAAACACTTAAAAGTGTCGCTATAACCTAATTTTGTTGTAGTGTATAGATAGTACACTTATACAAAAGTGTCACAAGAATGTGTCCCTATAATCTAATTTTGTTGTAGTGCATCTCTTAATTCAAGGGCTAACAACCTAATAGCATTAATGACTTGATGCTATTGATAGCATATATAGTAACCTAGTTCTCTCTCTCTCTCTCTCTCTCTCTCTCTCTCTATATATATATATATATATATATATATATATATATATATATAGAGGAGCTTAATTATATATTTTTAAAAGTATAAGTCTAACTATGCTTATGAATTTTTTACCATTAGATTTGTATTGTGATTT
>CM054942.1:547238-555311 GCA_029168755.2 Tillandsia fasciculata
TATATATAAAGAGAGAGAGAGAGAGAGAGAGAGAGAGAGAGAGAGAGAGAGAGTAATCCTCCTATACTATTGATAGTATTAGAGATTTACTACTATAGACTTTTTGACCCTTGGATGAAGAGATATGCGGTTAGGATTATAGTGATTCCCTAGAATTTATACCATTTCTCCAACAATCCACTATAATCCTAATTACCGCACATCCTTTCATCTAAATGTCAAAAAGTCTATAATAATAAGGATCTAATACTATCAATAGTACAATAACCTAATTATATATATATATATATATATATATATATATATATATATATATATATATATATATATATATATATATATATATGATTTCTCTCTTAATTTATTTGCTACATCCATGAAAACATGTATGTAGCTCATTGATACTTAATTACTTGAGGGAAATTTGGAGCAAGTGCTAACAACAATCGCTGCAAATTTTATTGGATGCTTATACCCTGTTTATCAATTTGTTATCCTCATCGACTAGCAACAGTTTATCATTAATTATTTGATCGAACTAAGATAATCATTAACATATGATAATTAAGGTGGTGCATATCATTTAAATTGATAAGAAAATTTGTTCAATCTCTCTTTCTCAAGAGTTAACTCAATAAATTTGTCTGTGTTACCATGCATGTACATTTTTTGTGCATGCATGGAGTACTCGAGAAGTACATTCGTTTTGTATATTATGTGGGACTGCAAGAAATAATAATTAGTTATTAATTTATCAGTAATTTAAGATATATACTGATGCTGGGTCATCAGATGTGCAAATGTTAAAGGTTCTAGTACGTACGTAGCGTGTGGACCAGAAAGATAACGCGTATACGAAATTTTTGAACTAACGTGCAATGTCGAGAGCCAACCAACGGAGCGAAGAACCGATGAATTAAATGATGGCAATTGAGCAAATATTGGTCATATAGTATATTACTCTAATTTCTTCCGATTTATTTAATATATATTTTGAAACATAGAGAATGAAAGAGATGATCAAATTTTACAAGCACAAATTGGAAGTATTAGGAGAATGGACATCTACAGGTCAATAATCTGTACGTAAATGTATTGTTTGAAAGGCATTGTATGCTTTGTGCAAAATGTTTGATGTGTTACAGTAACATAGTTCTCTACTTTTAATTACTGTAAAATATACTATACTGAAGTTTTAATTCTATTAACTAATAATTTTATTGAGTAGTAATGCAAACCTGTTGGTCTTACCTAAGTTACTTTTAGCTGTAAAAGTGTTCATATATTTAAATGCTAATGTATATATATGTTCACGAGAGAGAGAGAGAGAGAGAGAGAGAGAGAGAGAGAGAGAGATTCTCATGCATGTGTAACAGTAACTTTTGAAGAAACTAATGTGGCCATTGACCTGTCAGAATGTAGGGTAACACATTTTTGGTTCCATTAGATATATATACATATATGTTGATTGTTCGCATACATTTGTTGATTGTTGCAATTGGTTACTCCAAAAGAATAATATATAGTACTAGCTAGTTGCTAGTAATTACTAGTCACTAGTACATCTTCTCGTGAAATTGATGGACCACGAAGGTTACACTTCGTGAGCTAAAAGAAACAGTAGATATTAATGGATTCCTCTTTAATTACTAGACGCAATGCATATCTGGTCGAATTCTGTTAGCGAATTATTTTCTAATTAATTAGTAAATCAATATGTCGATAGTAAAATCACCTCAACTAATTATAACATTATTTAGATAAATCAGATTCTCTCAAATTCATAAAACAATGATAATTGTCATGCTGATGAAATATGTACATAATTTTGTGTAGTCCTTGTATAATATCTGCAAAAGGTATTCATAAAACCTGTGGAATAGTCTCATATACTAATTATAATGGCACCATGTATATAAGTGATAGGTTTGTGAATTAATGTGATCTTCTTCTAGGGGTGGCTATGTATGAATGTGAGAAATTTTTGAGGTGTTTATATATAGGCAAATTAATAGCAAATAGAAACCAACTCAAAGTAATTGATAGTTTTACTATTAACTATTGACCAAGAAATTGCACATAGATCATATATATATATGACAATATATATGAGGTGAGTGAGGGTCTAGCAGCTGGTGTTGAAGAAAAACTCAAAATATCTCCTAACAACTGGGGCCACCAAAATTGTCCGGTCCACAAGAACCACGCCGACTAGTACATACCATCCAATCGAACCGGGCCCATCCCCTTCTCTCGAGCTCGATATCTCTCTCTCAGTATTGCAATGTTACCTGCACATCTATAGAAAATGATATAAGATTAATTTACTCGTCCAATGGCCTCTATTTTCCTGCTAGTCTTATCAATTATTTTTTAATACTGAAATTTCAAAAGGATTTTGTAATTAAACCATAGGATGAGAGATGTGGAAGATTTATACGTACATATATGTGTGCACAGGTGGCATTTTTCATCATTAATTCTTTAACCTCTCGATCATGCATTTTTGGAGGGATAAAACATTAAAAGCAACTGCCCAATAACTCCCGCATCATGCATGAGTGGTAAGGTTCCATTTGGGATTACAGAGAGTGTGTAACGTATAATTCCATCTAACATGTAACACAAATCACATAGATTAGATTAAGATATAATTCCATCGTTCTACCAAAAAATAAAGAAATATACTTCTGCATATATATATATATATATATATATATATATATGTTTTCTCTCCAACTCCTTTTTACTTAGTATTTAATCTTAGATAGCCCTCAATACAAAACTGATCCTAAGTACGTATATAGATCCAAGTTGTGTTCATATTAATAGTTTTTTTTCCTCCTCACATAGTATGAGAACCAATAATATCCTTAAATTCAATGGGTACGTTGTCCTTATTGCCAACCAACTTTTGATCAACCATGTTGTTTAGAATATTAAACTTGTGTTAAAAACAAATTAGAATCGGCCTAACTTGTATTTAATGTGAGAAAATTTTCTTATCTATCAGCATAAATCTTTAGATAACACACTCGAAGTGATGGTTTAGGATATCTAGCTAGTATCTTTGCTTATGCTATATTTGAACATATAAAGAGTTCCTGATTACAAATTAATGCTTGATCGACTATTAATTAACCCCTAGTTAAAGTGTTTAGATAGGTAGTAACCAAAATATGTCATGTTGCTTTTTTTTTTTTTTTTTGACAGGTTACCGTTTACATACGTAAGCATGACTCAACATGTAGCATTTTTTCCCTTGTACAAAACTATAACAATATATCTTAATTTAGAAATTAAATTTTCGTCTTTTTAATTTTATGGTGTCGTTGTCATGTCGATTTTTTGGTAGTTTTTCAGTGGAAAACACCAAAAACATTAATAAATGAATCTAAAGCCAATATATTATGTATAGCAGGTTCTCTCCTTGATTTCTCTCTCAAATAGTTTATTTTTTATCATTAAATTCAATTTTTCCTTCCCTGTTGGTCCCATATGGGCTAAGTGGTGTGTTTGTTCGATCACCATTTAATGCACGCGCATCTAGCCAAAAGCCTTAAATGTGGGCGGTTTATAAGTTGTTTGAGTGAAAGCCCTCGTACTTCCTATTCTCTGCAATTGTCCTCTTGTACGTATCCTTGTACATCTTATACAATTTTTTATAACAATATATATATACATATATGTGTGTGTGTAGCATTAGCTGGGCTGGAATACTATCGATAGCAAATAGATTTCATTGCTATCGATTTACTTTCGATGATAGAACTTTCAAATTAATGATTAATATCGTTGAATATGATTTAGACCATTAAAAATATTATTCTCTTGTGCATCATATATATATATATATATATATATATATATATATATATGTCATGCAATGATTAAGTTATTAATGATTTTATTAGAGCTTTAAAATCATGATGACACCCTCTAACTAGCCAATTTGATCCAAATCACTCCCATGCATTATGGTACTTATTCCTAAAATTTGTGTATTTCACAAAATAATTTAGTTCATTTGCGCGCGTTCGGGTTAGATTCAGAGCATGCAGAGTGCTAGACTCGCTACTTGCATTATGTAACTTATTGAAGAACAACGATTGTAACTTGATTTAACCAAAATCAGCTCATAATTAACCTCAAAACAACCCTGGAACTATATAATGACTTGGTCGAGTTCTTCTTTTAGAAGAGATTAATAACAAATTAAAACTCTTTTGATGGCACCAATTCCTTTTGCAACAAAATTAGAAACTTTTACTTTTGCAGGATCTCAGAATTATATGTATATATGTATAAAAACAGAAATATATGTACTAGTACTGCATTAAATTACAAGCTAGATATTTTTATTTTCATTTTATATTTACTTCGATTGTTTGGTATAAATGATAGGGGTAGGGTTGTCACCTTTTGAGAGTTAGATCAAGTAGAGAAGCATATACACATAGAGCCATTCATGGGACCAGATCAGGAGTACTAAATAATTAATTCCACGCGCTGATGATCAAAACTCCTTTACTCTACTGGCACTGATGGAATGCACGCGCCAAAATCACCGAAGTCACTAAATTGGCTCTATATATGTACTAGCTAGCCTGTGTACATTGCATTATCTCTTCATTGTAGCTTTCTTTTTGGTTCCATTCTCCACACCATATTCTATGTGTAGCAACATTACAAATAATGATCAGATAATTGGGGAGTGGTACAACTAGATCAACCAGTTGACTCAAATTATTAGAATTTTCTTTTCTTTAGTTTTGAGAAGATCACAAATTACAGAAATTTCATGTACTTACTCTTTATCTAGTATATCCATTGATAGTAATGTGAATATTGTTCAATGAGGAGAGAGAGAGAAAAATGTGGTTCATGTCAAAAAGAAATAGAGCTTGAGTAGAGACAATGGATCAAAATTTTGTGACAAATCAAGTTTTCGTACCTAACATATGATCAAATATATGAACAAGCTTAAATTGATTAATTGATTCTCCATTTATAGAGTTCTTGCAAGTTTTGCATTATATTTCTATTTCATGGTATATTATTGCCAAATGAAAGATTAGCGATCATTTTGAAAGCATAATTTTATAAGAAAAGGTTTGGTCATACTTTTCTTTTAGTGCCTTAGTGACAAAACATTTCAAGTGAGTCTTGATTAGTATTCTAACAAAACTTCGGTCCGTATGAGAGTTGATTAACATCGAATTTACTAATGTACCATGTACAAGAATTGATGATCATCATCGAGATTGTACATCCTTTGAACTAGTCTTCGGTTCACAATGATTGTAGGACCACAAATATAGGTCGGCGCCCTCCGACACGTCACGAGCAATCACATAGTGACCTATTCATGCCGTGCGACACTAGGGCATCGAAGAATTCAATTCGAGAGTTATGTGCTATCTAGGAATTGATCCACAATTCCAAATGCAATGCAACTAACTCTTTTCTTCCCTCATCGATATCCTAAACGTTAGTAAATTGTGTATTTGATGATCCACTTGCATTAGGTATGAATTATTGGACAACGATCTAATCAAATGACAATGCGATAGCTGACTCTTTGCTAACTATGGCTCATCTGTTTATTCAAATCTAATTGTTCTATATAGTTTGTAATAGTGTCAAAAGAAACCCTTGTTTACTACATTAAAAGCCTAGCCTTTAAAATTTCAAATTTTCCTAAATTTAAGATTCACATTCAAAAGCAAAAGATATATAGTGTATACAAATAGAGAATCCAAAAGACAAAATGACCAGGTTCAAGTCTAGTATACTATTTTTGAGTGAAAAAACACTATTATTTTGTATACTAGGCATAATTGGAATATGGTTAGCTTGCTAGCTAAATTCCATTATACCTATGAGAAATTAACTAAGAGCAAATGCACAATTATGTATATAAGTTCAATACACTATAATTTTCTAATAAAACATTTCTTAGGAAAAGCGGTTGTTTCACATGCATAATATCATAGTAGAAGGTTCTAATTTTGTGATAATGAAAAAAAGAAAATAGTGGTATGTTATAATCTTAGTAAGCACAGCATACATAGAGTGCTTATAATTAGTATATATACATATCTATCAAAGTGTTTGTAGTAATCTTACATCATATAAATTTGATTTTTTAGTACATTTGATTATAATATATACTCTTTCGATAAATATATACTTACACACATCACTGTTGTTGCTTTGCTAATCAAGAGGAACAAAAACTATTTCCATAAAGAGGTAAGAATTAAGAATTTCCAATCTTAAATAAGTATACTTTTGGTCTTAAACAGTACCTTTTTTTTTTTGAGAAGATATCTATATTTTTTAGAAATGAACTTAGCTTGAAATTGTGAAGCAACTAGACTTTGTATTTGAGATTTCAGATACCAATCATCCAGCCCTTCACCACTTGCGTTTATTAATTGTCTTCAACTGTTATAACCAGGCATGACACCTCATTGGAGGTTTGTTTAGCTGTACTTGCATATTATATTATTACTTATTCAATCAAAATGTTGTTACCCAACTTTTTGTTTAGATAATATTATAGATTATATTTTGTTAGGATTTGATTAGATTTGTAACTGAATCCTAGTTGGATTAAGATAATATTTAAATCTTAAAGAGATAAGTTTGTTAAGATTTAAATATTTAATTAGAATAAAAATCTATTTAGACTAGGATTTGGATAGCTTTTATGTAAGCTATAAATATAGCACATGTGTTATTATTTTAATGTGGTGTTATGGAGACGGTGGTGGTAATACCCATGGAGGTGGTGGGGGCTAGGATTTAGCCACACCCATGTAGTGGTATCAACCCACGGTGGTGGAACCACCCAAGGAGGTGGTGGGGGCTAGGATTTAGCAACACCCATAGTCTTCTAGCTAGGTTTTTAGAAGACGAGAGAAGTGAGTCTCTAGGTTATATAAGAAGACGAGAGAAGGGTGAGAGAGATTCAGGAGGTAGAAGAAAAGAGGAGTCGGTTTGTAATTCTTTTCTTAATTAATGAATCTTATTTCATCCGCATATTTTCTGTTTTGGTTTTCGTCTCTTTGTGGTTATGCTAATTCCAGTTATATTGAGAGGACGGGTTTTTGGTAAAAATCCGATTTGACGTTTTCGCTGCGGAATCCCAACTCTAGGCGGTACCAAAGCGGATTACGGTATCGAAGCGGGTTGCGGATTCAGAGAATCTGGTACCGGGGCGAGTACCGGATTTTTTCAACAATTGGTATCGGAGCTAAAGGTTGGCGGATCCTCAGGAGATATCGACATCAGAGTACTGGATTACCGATCATCACGGGAGACGATCACAATTTGATCTCGCTAGGCGTGTTGGACTCGAAGGTATGTAATTTTTCGGCTTCAGGTGGAGCTAGAGAGTCCAAAAGCGAGATCGGAGATGCAGCCGCTCAAGGTGGAGTGGAGGAGAACTCGATGTAGCGATTGAAGATTACAAATCAAATCAAGGTGGAGATTTGTTAGGATTGATTAGATTTGTAATGAATCCTAGTGGATTAAGATAATATTTAAATTTTAAAGAGATAAGTTTGTTAAGATTTAAATATTAATTAGAATAAAAAACTATTTAGACTAGGATTTGGATAGCTTTTATGTAAGCTATAAATATAGCACATGTGTTATTATTTTAATGTGGTGTTATGGACGGACGGTGGTGGTAATACCCATGGAGGTGGTGGGGGCTAGGATTTGCCACACCCATGTAGTGGTATCTACACCCACGGTGGTGGTAACACCCAAGGAGGTGGTGGGGGCTAGGATTATTTAGCCACACCCATAGTCTTCTAGTTTTTTTAGAAGACGAGAGAAGTGAGTCTTATAGGTTTATAGAAGACGAGAGAAGGGGTGTGAGAGAGATTCAGGAGGTAGAAGAAAAGAGGCGTCGGGTGTATCTTTCTTAATTAATGAATCTTATTCATCGCACATATTTCTTGTTTTGTTTTTCTCTCTTTGTGGTTGTGCAATTACCGGTTATGTTGAGAGCGCCGAGAGTTTTTCTGGATAAAAATTCGATTTGACGTTTCCGCTGCG
>CM054942.1:555411-575411 GCA_029168755.2 Tillandsia fasciculata
TGTTGGGGGTCTTCTCTTTGGTTTGTTTCTTGGCAGTACCAGCAACAACCTCAAATATGGTCGGGAGGTTGTTAATCAAGTTGAAAAGCCTCCTCCTACAAAGACGTCGACACAAACACAAAATTTCTCCTATTAAGTTGATTCAATCAAGTCCTGACTTAAAAGGTTTCAGAAGTTAAAAAAGATCATTGGCTCTTAAAGAACCATCAGAAATGATTGTGAATCAAATATCCCAGCAACATCAATGACTGAATCATCAAATTAACTCTGCAAATAAACTAATGAGCTTATCAGCCCTTTCACCAACTACACCCATCAATAGGTCCTTTCATAGGACACTTTTAACACATGCTCATCTGTCTGTTTCACATACACACACACACACACACACAAAAGGAGGAACCTAATTGCCTCACAATCTCATAAACACTGAATGATTTGTTAATACTTTCCAATATCTTCAAGATTCAGATAGAAATGCATTTGTGAGCTACCCATCAAAAACCATATTTTCGTCGCAGGATGAACGTCAAACATGAAATTATATCTTCAGACGGTTTCAATCAGCTGCCATTCAACAATGAGCTAGAACTTTTTTGTACAAATTACATCATTGCCTGATCACTCAACCATCTCCTCCTGATCATACAAGACATATACAAGTGATGAGCTGTGCTATTATTCCTACAACCTAACGGATTGAACACCAGTATTAAATAAACTCTAGTATAAAGGACAAAAGACTAAGATTCCAAATGATGGCAACTATACAAAGGTATCCCTCTTCCCATCTAAAACTAAGCAAAGAAAACTCCTTTAGGATTAGACTAAAGGAGCATGATCATGTAAGTCCTATGGAAAAGGAGTTACACGAAATTATGGGTACAAATGCCCCTACAATCAAGTCCATAGATCACGAACTGCAGAAAAATGGATCTATATCCATTACAAGGTTGTCCAATAGGTTTATAATAATGTAATCTGAAACACTTAGTCACTTGTGTTGCTAACCTGCTATAGAATACAAATGCATCATACTCATGATTGTTAGAATTGAACACTAAAACACAACCACTGAGTAGTATATTCAGATCAAAATTGGTGCCTGAGAAGTCAGTTAAACGCACTGTCGCATGCAATATTGTACTAAAGCAACTGTGACACTCACCAAATTATAGGCATGTTAATACAGACGGTTGTGAATATAATGAAATACTATTACACTGTGATATTAATAAGCATGGCGAATTCTTAACCTATGAAGTTTCTTCTCTCATTCTGAAAGCAAAAAATTGCGAACATACCAATCAGACAGGCAGATGTTTTTAAGTACAAAGGAGGAAGAAGATTCAAAATCGGGATATATGTCGATATAACAAATAAGGCTTCCAGTTAAGAAAGTAATACCTAGCCTCTTTATCGAATCCAAAACGCGCTGCGAAATAAAATGCAACAGCCAGTAACCAGGCATCACTGTGAACAGCAACGAGTGACAACCAATCCTTCTCAGCCATTCCATCCCTAGCAAAGTTGATTCCTAGAGCTGGTTCAGGAAGTTCCGGAGGTACTTCCTCCGCAGGCAAGTTCACTTCCCAAGACTCATCAGGAAGTCCATAGAGGCATAAGTTCTCTTTTTCTGCGAATACAAAGAACCATACTATCAGCAATGGGCATAGAATTGTTTTCTTAATAAACAATGCTCAGAATTCTAATATAGTCTACTCTAAACGAGAATACTCTAAATTCAAGCACCCTACACAACTTTGCAGTTCCGCAATGTAGTACGAAATACTTCGCATATTACTACTTTGCAAATATCGCTACTCAATATACTTGAAAAGTAAGGTCTTAAAATTACAGCCTAATAAAGCAATAGCTCACTGCCACTTACAACCTCTTTCTAACCAACCTTCCAGAATATAATTCCCATCTCTTAACTAAAGAAATTTTCATGCATCCAAATCACATATTACAATCGACTCTACAACATATTTACTCAGTTTTACCAAATTAACAATCTCTATCATTAAGATCATTCGGTCAATACATTTCAACATGCAATTGCGCAGATTTCTTTTTTGGTAAAAGCAATCAAACACGATAAAAAACATACGTCAACAGCTTAGTTTGCATCCTCAAAATACATTAATGGTATCCATGAATGAAACAGTGGCAAAAACTGTGTATTTGAACAGAGAGCCACACAGAGAGAAAGAGCAAGACAACGAACATTTTAACAAGTAAAGCCCAATTCACTGTGTTATACAACTACACAACAGGTAACAAAAAAATACAAACCAATAATGCCAAAAAGGGAGCAAAGGAACATACCGGGATCACAGAGCTTGTAGAACTTCTCCACATCTACAAACAAAACCACAGAGAACCACAAAAAAGCCTCAATTAGGTACACAACCAAACCAACATCGAAACCCCCAAATCGATCGAGCTCGATCCGAAGCTCGAAGAAGACGACGAAGAAGAAGGCGAGATGTTACCAGTGGTGAGGGCCTTGATCATCCCGGTTCTCCTCCCTTGGAAATCGCGGAACACGTCCTCCGCGGAGCGAGAATTGTACGCCCCCGCGCCCCCCTCCATGAACGAGCACTAGAAGAGAGCGCTCGCGCGCGATAATGGCGGAATGCGGAGGAAAGGGGATCGGAATTAGGGTTTTGGGCGTCGGGGATTTAGGGTTTGGGGGCGGAGCGAGGGGTTCGAATCGGAGCTCGCAAAAGAAGACGAAGAAGGTGAGATAAAAGAGACGAGGTTGAGGTCGGAGAGCATAAATTAGAGAGAGATTAGGGGGTTTTTTGTGAAATTTATGTGGATTTTATTCTCGTTTCGCCTCTCTTTTTTTCGTTCTCTTCAATCCCCTTCGCTTCCACGAAAATTTATTTCCTGAACCGCGTTCACAACGTTATCCGCAAAACGCCGAATTATCAACCGTTAATTACTCTCTTCTTTCAATCAAAGCCATTGGTTTGCCGACGAAGTTATGAGCCTGGTGTAGGAAATAAATCCTCGGTCTCCGCATCCGGGCAAGGAGGCTAAATTGTCCGTGCGGGCGCTCCTATGCGGGCGTGCTTCTATCAACCGTCCAAAACATCAAGATTCGTTATCATTAGAAATATGAACGGTGATGGAAGCGCTCGCATAGTAGAATAGCATGCGCGACCGCTACACAGATGCAGGATTAATTACATCATTGAGTTCCAACTACATCAAAATTTTTATTTGATTCGTGAAAAATTATTTATTACAAAATTTTTTTTATAAAAAATAGTTTTTTATATAAATTTCATATTTTAATTTTTTTTCAAATAAAAAATTTAAAAGTAAAAAAAAAATACACAGTAAAATAAATTATCATAAAAGATAAAATAAAAAATTATGTAATTCTAAAAAATTCTACGATCTTAAATTTTAAATTGTTTGAATACGTATTATACAATTTTATAAAATTTTTAATTTTAAAATTTTAAATTTGTCAGATGAGAGAGCTCACGAATAATGAATTTTTTTTTAAATAGAATAAATTTTTATTTTATTTTATTTTTTAGAATATAGTATAGTTATGCTATAAAAAATATTATATTTTAAATTATCCAAACGACATATTATAATTAAATTATATTATCTTTTGGTGCATGAAACCAAAATTTATTAGTAATAATTCTCTCTATAAATATCAAATTTGTGAAATGACTAAACTAACCTTCTCTCATTGTGCACTGTAGAGTGGATAAATACTATACTTGGTTGATGAGTACGAACAAATATATATTTTTAATTGAAAAATGGCCATTGCTTTTCTCTCTCCTCCTCTCTCCTCAAAACTACTTCACCCTCTCTCCTCCATTACCTCTCCCTCCTCCTCCTCCTCCTCCTCCTCTTCTTCTTCTTCTTTAAGAGCTACCCATTGTCGCCCTCACCATCACCATGCTCTCAGAGTCGCTTCCGAGGGTCGCGGCGTCGCCGCGGAGCTCGGAGACGTGAGCAGGGACCTGAGGGAGATGTATGAGAGTTGCAGCACATGGAAATGGAAGGGCTTCAGCGTCAATTACCTTGTCAAAGGAAAGGGCCCTCCCCTGTTGCTCGTTCATGGGTTTGGGGCCTCAATTCCGCACTGGCGCAGGTAAACATGGGCTAAAGATCCGATTTTGTTGGTGGGTTTTGGTCCCAAAGATTCAATTTTATGTGTTTGATGTGCAAATAGTTCGTCTCTCTGTGTTTAGTATTGATTTGAGTGAGTATTGATTAGTACATGTCACTGCGGCATTTTGTCGAGCAACTTATAGGCATGAGGATTAACCCTTGCGCATGAGGAATTGTTTACCTCAAAAACCATAATTGCAGCTGCGAAGATTCCGTAGTTGCTTGGGAATTATGGATTGAGGATTTCGAGTTGAATCTTAAACTATTGAATTCTTATTATTAGTTTTGTTTCATGATTAGTTCGGAATTGGTATGCTCCTTCTATGATAGAGTGCCTTAATTGGCAACTCAATGTTTTAGTCTTAGTGCCATTGTGGCCTGGCAAAAAGAAATGTCGATAACTTTTACGCAAAGTTGAAATGAGATCTCGAGCTTTCGAAACAAAAGCTCGACTTTGGAGTTTCTATTCTTGTTGCGAAGAGAAACCGTTAAGTCATTTTAAAGC
This sequence comes from Tillandsia fasciculata, assembly GCA_029168755.2. Classification (NCBI taxonomy): domain Eukaryota; kingdom Viridiplantae; phylum Streptophyta; class Magnoliopsida; order Poales; family Bromeliaceae; genus Tillandsia; species Tillandsia fasciculata. The sequence continues at coordinate 560,072 of CM054942.1, forward strand.
ATTACTCGGACAACACTGCATGTAATAACACTACACCGTACAGCACGTCCGGCCAAACTTTTCTATGGCGTGATCAATGATCTCATGCTACTTCTTTATATTATAGGAAACTAGAAGCAACTTATATCCTGATATATTACCATCATAGCATCATTTATTCTTTTCCGATATTTAATATCAAAATTAATTAATGTGGAGAAAATCTTTTTCATGTAGGAACATTGGCGTATTGTCGGAACACTACACTGTGTACGCGATCGACTTGCTAGGATTCGGAGCGTCAGAGAAGCCGTCAGGGTTTGCCTACACAATGGAGACTTGGGCTGAGGTGTGTTTCTTTGTTCTTCTAACTATCATCTTCGTTTAACTTTAACGAAAGAGCAATGTGGTTAATCGAACAGTTGATACTGGATTTCTTGGATCAAGTCATAAAGAAGCCCGCGGTGCTGATCGGCAATTCCGTTGGAAGCCTCGCGTGTGTAATTTCTGCTTCGAGTAAGCTATCTTGTAATTCTAGTAGCTCTGCAATTAGCTTTAGTAGAAACATTCCTGTTATTTCTTTGTAAAATCTGAATTTTCATATACCCATTGATTGTGGGATTCTTACAAGATTACCCTGATATTAGATCTCTTTCACTAACTAATCAGAATCAACTGGAGATACGGTCCGAGGGCTTGTGCTATTGAACTGCGCTGGTGGAATGAACAATAAGGCGATTGTCGATGATTGGAGAATAAAACTAATCTTGCCTTTGCTGTGGTTAGTTGATTTCCTTCTAAAACAAAGAAGAATAGCATCGGCTATTTTCGAGCGTGTAAAAGAAAGGTACGCTTGACTCGCGCTTGTTCTGTGATAAACAACTTATTTTTTTTGTGGCTAGCAGTCTGATAGTCATGGGCTGAAACAGGGAGAACCTGAAGAACATCTTACTCTCAGTGTATGGAAACAAAGAAGCTGTTGATGATGATTTAATTGAGGTAGCTTGGAATCTTAGTCGGTTTATCTACATCACTTTTCGTACTCTTTCCCCGTGTTGAAATTGATGAAAGGGCGTTTCTTAATTAGGCATGTTTGGCTCACCTCGAGCTTTCCAGAAAAGTGCTGATTGAGTAGAGTTGATTAAAAAAGCGCTAAATTTTTTCCCGTTTGTTCATTTACTATATTTTATCACTGCAGCAGAAGCAGAATTTCAAATGGATCTTCTGCTTTCGGGGCGTAAAAGCTGAGCTCTACACTTATGCCCCTTTGATGCTCTGGACTTGATGGCTAACTAATTTCTGGTTGCCCCGATGTGCAGATAATCAAGAGACCGGCCGATGAAGAAGGCGCTCTCGACGCATTCGTTTCTATCGTCACAGGACCACCTGGGCCAAGCCCCGTGTCCTTAATGCCGAAAATCACTCTTCCCGTCCTAGTTCTATGGGGAGACCAAGATCCATTAACCCCTATCGATGGTCCTGTCGGAAAATACTTCTCATCTCTCCCCTCTAAGTTGTCGAATGTGAAATTGAATGTTCTCAAGGGGGTCGGCCATTGTCCGCACGACGATAGGCCGGACTTGGTCCACGAGCAGTTGCTTCCTTGGTTGGCTACTCTTCCTTCTTTGAGCGGGATTTCGGTCGGCTAAGCTGCAAGAATACATAGAATCTTCGATGCGATTTCGAGCTTCGACACCGTCGTATAGATACATAGAATCTTCGATGCGATTTCGAGCTTCGACACCGTCGTATAAGAACACCAGTACTGTAATTCAAGTTGTATTGTATTTACTATACATCAGATTGATGTAATTTGGAATTTGCAAAAGTTAAGAACAGCAATAAAGAAAATGTAACAAATTCGATCAACTTGTATTGTTTTTTTTTTGTTTTTTTCCACTTAGTTTGGACCGTGTTAGGAAATATGAATACGTGTATTTGCATCCAAATTCAAAAGGCATTTTAGAACATTCAAATCTCAATTTATATCCCATAAAACAAAAATAATGATGATTTCTCCTATTTTTCTTTCTTTTTGACGTGACATAATGGATGATAAACAGATTACGGTGAATGTATTTTTCACTCATCGTCTATGCGTTTTCTAAGTCATGGGCTTCTCCAGTAGCGCCGAGAGGTACCACTCGTTCTTCTCGATCCCTCGGTCGAGCTTCCGCCCCGCGTTCCACCGCAGCCGCCGGAACCCGATCCGGCCGAAGATCGGCACGTACGTCGCGTTCATCTGGTCCCCGTTGCAGAAGAAACGGTCGAGCCAAAACAAACCCCCCGGGCGCAAAACTCTAAATATATCAAACAGTGCGAACTCGAGCATAACGTCCGGGATCCAGTTGCTGAGTACGTGCATGGAGTGCACGATATCCAAGGTGTTGTCGAAGAACGGGAGCCGATGCGCGACGCTGATGTGCATGGGGACGAGCCCCCGCGACGCGATGAAGCTGTTGAAGGGCCCGTCGAAGTTCATCGAGCTCGTCACGATCGTCACGTTGCGTTCGCGCATCCGCGCCGCCCACGTCGCCGTCCCGCCGCCGATGTCGAGCCCGATGCGCACCGTCCCCGGAGGCTTGTAGCCGAGCACCCCGTCGATCGAGTAGTCGATCTCGCCGATCTCGTGGAGCCACCGGTCCTTCTCCCGGCCCGACAGGTCGAAACAATCCTTACAATCGTAGCTACCTGCATGCATGCATACGTATGAATATAAATTATCAAAAATATCGTTCTCTAATAGCTTAAACTTTTAAAACAAGTACCTTTATTCTTATTGCGGTTCACTAAGCAGGAGTAGCTCTTGCACGTGTACGCATCCCAGACAATGCTCGTGTCCGACGGAATCGTCCAGAGGCTCGCGGGGAAGGGGACGGGCTCGACGTACCCGCGAGCGGTCTTCGGGCGACACCGCCGCCGCGGGAGGGGCTCGCACCCCTTCAGCATCAGCCGCTGGGCGAATACGTCGTCCGACGGGCACTCGCCGCCGACGTCGTACCGCATGTACTGCTCCAGCTCGTTCTGGAACCGGCGGCACGCTGAGCCGAGCGTCGGGTAAAGCTCGCCGGCGCCGAGATTGGCGGTGAAACCCAACGGGAGCTTATGGGGGCCCACCGCAAGCTTCAGCTCTCCGGTGGGCTCCCGGGCCCACCCATCGGCCTGTTGGGCCGATTGGGCCGATCGGATCAGGCCCAAATCCGCGTGAAGAGTTTCAAGTAGGGAGTTTGCAACTTTCAGACGGTTGTGCAGCTCAAAGGACTCAGACTGATACTTAGTGAGCTCAAACTTAGTGGCATTGAGTTCGCGGAGGAGCGCCTCCGAGTCCCACAAGTGGATGCTCGGGGCGTAACCGCCCCACAATTTTACGCGGAGCGCCGACGATCCGACACCTGAGAAGAGAAATATGGTGACCAAGTTTGTCGACACCAATAGCAACACAATCTTCAAGTTGGCCTTCATGTTGCAATTCCGGGTATGTGTTGCCTTGCGAGGGTAATCATCCATTGTACCCATTTTTTCCCCTCTCTCTCTCTCTCTCTCTCTCACTTTTATCTCTTTTTTCTTATACATATAAGAGGAGAGGTGGAGGTGTGGAGGAGATCATGGGTTATTATTATTATTATTATTATTATTATTATTATTAACATTAATTGAGTAGAGAGAATAGTTGAAAAAGGTTGGAGAGAAGAAATTAGTCTATGATTTCGGTCTACCCTCGCTACAACAAAATTATACTATAGCGATACTTTTAAGTATTTCTAAAATGTAAAAAAAATATCGCTAGTAAAAATACCAATACTTATAATTAGTGTCGCTATATGTGCAGTCGTTATGGTATATAGCGATACATTATTATAATATGTTCCAAATATAGATAAAATACTTATACAAAAGTGTTACAAAAATATATTACTATAATCTAATTTTGTTGTAGTGCATATTAGTCTTAAATCGTTTTCTATGCTTGCTCAAAGTTTAATTATTTTATATATATTTTAAATCTAAATTTTAGGTCAGTGGATGATGTGGTGGACCAGATCCAAGTGATATTTTATTAAAGTCACCTTAGCCACCTTGGTCACTGTAATCCGGCGATTGGTGCGTTCGAGATGCGTCGGTGTATGTAATTTGTATGTTCCCAAGGGTCAAAGTCAAAGCCTAATAATATAATAAAAAAAACTTAAAATGATAACTTTTATAAAATTTAATAATGACAACTTTCATCCCCAATTATTATTCCAAGACGTGCACCCCAAATTCCCTTTCCCATTTTTTTTTTTTTTTTTTTTTTTTTTTAAGTTCATAACTTTTAAATTAAGTATGGTAATGTTTTTTAGATCTCTAGGTAAGAAATATTTAATTTTATTATTTAATCTTCTAATTTGCTTTAATTGTATCAATTAATAATATTTTAATTTTAAAATTTAAATATATTGGTTATTAATTGTATTATTGGCTGACTCAAATCAAATAATTAAAATATTAAATAGTAAAATTAAAATTTTTAAAAACTAAATAATCGATCTAAAATGGCCTATTGTTTAGATAAATTCGGTATATTTTTACTTATATATTATATCTAAATTTTGAATAAAAATTGCTATGAGGTAATTATTATTTTTAAAAACTTATTTTTATTATAATAACAGAAAAATTAAAGTATACTTAAAAAAAAAAAAAAAACTCAAAATCTCATTTCTAGTAGAAATTTTAAATTTTTATTTCTTCTTAAAAATACTTAATTAATTTAAAAATTACTGTAAGTAAAAGCAGAGCAATAGCATTCTTTGCTCACACATGCACTTAGAGACGTCAACGAAACAAATTTTTAAAAATCAGAATCTGAATTCGACTATCAAATTTGAAATTCGAATTCGAATTTAAATCTGACGGATTTAAAAAATTCATATCCAAATCCGAATCCGATCAAAAATTCAAAATCCGAATCCAAATCGGAATCGAAACTCGAAAACTCAAATTCGAAACAATTATTTTTCTTTTTTTTACAATATTTAAAAATATATTAAATTAAATTTAAAATTTTAAAATATAAATTTAAATATAATATCAGATATTTATACACACAAGTATTATATTATATAAAATCAATTCAGATTCGGGTCGGATTGGTTCGGATTCGAATCAGGTACATTCAAAAACCATATCCGGATATAAATTTATCAAATTTTTATTTTTTATATCTGCATCTGAATTTATATTCATTTAATATCAAATAAATAAATTTTATTTGAATTTAAATAAAATTTCAAATATTCGTATCCATCTACATTCATACCTGCACTAGATTGTCCCTGAACAAGTGAGAGCCTGCCGACTCTTGTCCTCAAAGTCATCAGCTTCTCTTGGCATTAAATTCGCCTTTAGAATTTATTATTATTATTATTTTTTATTCCTCGAGATTTATTTTTGATTTTAAATCTTTAAAAATGAAAAATGGTTTGTTTTTAAAATGGTTCAAGTCAAAAGAGTTGGATTCCCATTTCAATTTTTTAATGATCAACTGAAATGTGTGGGTGGGGTTACCGTATTACCCTTCCTCAAGAGCTTAAGAAGTACATTTTGAAGTTACAAAATAATCGGATTGTTGATGCTAATTCGCTAATTATTTGTGATATTCTAATAAATTTATATCGGATAAGAATAAATTTATGATTAAATTTATAAGAGATCATTGACACGAATAATAATAATTTGGTTTAAACATTTGGATATGTGGTTTAAGTCCAACGAATTATTATTGCTAATGAGTCGGATCGTTATATTTGATATCAAAGCAATCATTACTCGAAAGTGTGTAATGAGTCACGACTGAATTATGCTCTAAAAGACAATATTTGATATCAAAACAATCATCACTCGAAAGTGTATAACGAGCCACGACTGAACTATAGTCTAAAAGACAAGATGACGGACTGTGTCAGGAATCTGAATGACATAGTTAGCGAGACTTAACTGTCACATTGCTTGATGATTTTAGACTGTATGTGTTTGGGCTGACAAGAATGTCAGATCTAAACGAGAGGAATCTGTGACACTTCAATAGTTCCATATCAGATGAGAATGAAATTGTGATTAAATATATAAAAAATATAAACAATAATAATAATAATTCGAATTAAGTATATTTGAATCGTAGTTTTGGTCCCAACCGTTTACGGATCTTAATTATAACTCAATCTAGTCCACCTCACATTACTTAGAACACGACTCGGCTCAACCCAATCTCCTGCTATTTTAAACGTGACTCGATTTTACATAACGTTCCGTCACAGAGCAAAATACTGTACAATTTAAGCCAATAAAATTAAGTACCAATTTTAAAGATCAAATACATGGAGCAAAACTCTTAATTAATTGAACTAAATTATCACCAACCAAATTTTGAACGTTAAAGACTAATTGTTTTTCTAAACTTTGGTTGATGAACTAGAAAGTTGCAAGCATACTTAAGACGCGAGATGATCGGAACTTTCACTCATAATCGTATGCAATATCAGCCTTTTGACTTCAGTAGGGTTAGTGGCGAAGTAAGATTCGTGAAATTCACGAGTTCCTCGCTCTCCGATTTCTAACTTCCAAAACTACCCCTCAGCCCAAAAGGTGGTTCATTGACCCGGTCGGAATCAGCCCAAGTCCAATTATATTTTGACAAGGACAATTTTTTGGGCCGGGCCTTGTCTTGTTAACGAGGTCAAACCCGTAATTTCGTACCCAATAAAATATTACCCTACCACTTAAACTACCCCGAAACGTCCCAAACCCTATTTCACTCTCTCTCTTTCTCTGTGATCATCGCAAGATGAGAAAATGGACGGCCCCGATCAACCCCATTGATCCCGGCGGCGGCGGCGGCGCCGGCGCGGCGTCCCTCCTCCTCCTCCTCCTCCGCCGCCCCCGGCCACTCTCCTCCTCCCCTCCCTGCTCCCCGAAACCCTAACCCTAGATCTTCCCGACCCCGTCTCCGAGCTCCGCTCCCTCCTCTTCCTACCCAACTGGGCCCAGCACCCCTCCCTCCTCCGCCTCGCCGACTCCCTCGCACCTCCCCACCTCTCCTCCCTCCTCCTCTCCGACCCCCCTCCCCCTCCCCTCCCCACCCTCGCCTTCTTCGAGTGGCTCCCCCGCCGCCGCCCCGCCCTCCGGCCCCCCGCCGCCGCCAACGCCGCCCTCCTCCGCCTCCTCGCCCGCTCCCGCTTCCTCGGCCCCGCCGAGCGCCTCCGCATCTCCATGCTCCGCTCCGCCGCCTTCCCCGGCGACCTCCGCCTCGCCCTCGACGCCATCGCCAGCGCCGCCGCTGCCTCCGATCCCAAACCCGACGGTTGCCCCATCGGACCCTCTCTCACCCTCCGATGCTACAATTTGGCGCTCAATTCTCTCGCGAAATTCGCCATGATCGACGAGATGAGGACCATGCACCATCGGATGCTCCAAGATGGGATTTTGCCCAACGTTTACACCTACAACGTCTTGATCAACGCTTATTGCAAGGAAGGTAACATCTCCGAGGCGAAAAATTTCTTAGCATCGATGCTCAATGCCGGTTTGGAGCCCGATACATTCACCTACAACTCGTTAATGCTGGGTTACTGCAAAAGGAGGGACCTTGGGGCGGCTTGCCGTGTTTTTGTGATGATGACGCAGAAGGGCTGGCCCAGGGATGTGTTCTCATACACCATTCTCATACAGGGTTTATGCGAGGGCCGTCGGGTTGATGATGCGCGCAAGTTGTTTGTTGAAATGCCACAACGTGGGTGTTTTCCGAATGTTCACACCTACACGGTGATGATCGATGGATTTTGCAAAGATGGAAGGATTGAGGATGCTGAGACACTGCTCGATGAAATGTCGGAGAGAAATTTGGTTCCTAACGTCGTGACATATAATGCTTTGGTTGGCGGGTATTGTAAGCATGGAAGATTTGATGATGCTTTTAGGGTTTTGGAGGTTATGGAATCTAGTGGATGCAAGCCGGATTGCTGGACTTATACTGAGCTGATCGATGGCTTCTGCAAGCGCAACATGGTAGAGAAGGCAGAAGCGATTTTAAATACGATGCGCGAGAAGCGGTTGGCCGTCGGAGTCGTTACTTACAATGCGTTGATCGATGGCTACTGCAAAAATGGGAAGGTTGATGCTGCTTTTAGCGTTACAGAACTGATGGAGCGGAGTGGGTGTAAGCCAGATGCTCAAACTTACAATGTGCTGATAAATGGGCTTTGTCTTGGCAGGAAGCTGCACAGGGCGATGGGTTTGTTGAGTAAGATGATCGGCGTCGGGTTATCCCCAAATAACGTTACATACAACTTGTTGATTCATGGTCAATGTAACGAAGGAAACATTAATAATGCATTTAGGTTGCTTAATTTGATGAAGGAAATTGCCGTCGATCCGGATCAACAGACGTATTCTATATTAATAGACGCTCTTTGCAAGGATGGCAGAGTCGAGGAAGCTTGTTCTCTTTTTGATTCTCTTGATGGAAAAGGCATTAAGGCAAGTGAGAGCATCTATAACTCGTTGATTCATGCGCAGTGTGAAGCTGGAAATATTGATGCTGCTCACTCATTCATAGATAGAATGAAGTTAGAAGGCTGTTCGCCTGACTCTTACACCTTCAATGCTCTAATTCTAGGGTCATGTAAACAGACAAGATTTCCTGAAGCCATCTCATTATTGGATGATATGCTGGAGAAGGGAATACAACCCACAACCTGCACTTTTAACATTCTCATCGACGAGATGCTGAGTAAAGGTCAAGCTGCTGATGCTAAAAGCACTTTTGACCGAATGGTTTCTTCAGGGTGCAAGCCCGACGCAACAACGTATACTTTGCTCATCCGCGGATATTGCTCTGACGGCAGGATGGAAGAGGCTGAGTGTGTGATGGTGGAAATGGGCAAAATGGGAACCTTCCCGGACGTGGTAACATACAACACTCTGATAAATGGGTATGGAAGCAGTGGCTTACTGGAGAATGCTTTGTCTACCCTCAAAAACATGATCGGTGTTGGTTGCAAGCCCAATTTTGAAACATATTCTATTTTGCTAAAACATGCTTGTAAAAAGAATAATGAAGGCAATGTTGATGCTCCCAAACTGTGGAAGGTAATAGATATAGGCACTGTGCAGGAGCTTCTTGAGCAGATGATTAAGTATGGCTCTAACCCAGATATAGACACATATAGTGCGCTCTTAAAAGGATTATGCAAATGGGGCAGATTGGAAGAAGCTAACACATTGCTCACGCAAATGAAAGAGAGCGGAATTTCCTGGAACGGACATATTTATAACTGCCTCATTGATTGTTATTGTAATTTGAAATTGTATACAGAGGCATCCACAATTGCTAGATCCATGATCGAATCCGGCCACCTGCCACGGCTGGAGTCATACCGTGTTCTTCTTTCCGGCCTCTGTGATGGTGGGAATCTCGAGAAGGCTCTATCAGTTTTCTGTGACTTACTTGGAAGAGGTTATAATATTGATGAATTTACGTGGACGATTCTCATGGATGGCCTACTCAAGAAAGGCCATACTGCTATATGTACCGAAATGTTGTCTGTCATGAAGGAAAAGCAATGTTCTCCCAGTCCTCACACATATGCTTCATTGGTTGAGGCATATCCTGATGTTGTCAGCGGCATGATCAGAAATGAAGGCTGATTTTTTTTGTATGGTATGTTCTTCATTCTTACGCATATGTTTGAAAGTTGGGATGATTGATGCATGAGTCTACGGATATATTCTTTTGGCTCTCAAAATGACACAGTGTGAAGCTAATGTCTGTAGACTCGAAGATGAGCCATGATATATATTCCATGAATTTCGAGAGGTTTGGTGCCCATGACCTCGAAAGATCGCCCAGTTGTTCGACATGAGGTAAGTGCTTCATACTTAATTTGCTTATCATTATTTTGTCTCGGAAAGTGATAATTCGAGTCTTCGTAAGAAGAGAATGGAGACATATGCCCCTTTAAATGATTTTTTGTTGGCTGTTCTTGAAACCATTAGAGAACTCATCCACAAATGCCGACCATCCTGAATTGGATTTTCCGATATGGTTTTGACATTGGTGGAATAATTTTTGTGCATCTTTCATCAGTTCGTAAAGTACTTATTGCTTTCGGTTTCTGAAAACCGACAGGCGACCGTCAGTTTGAAAAAGGCGAGCAACTCCAGCATAATCTGGGATTACAAATAGTTCAACCTCTCAAGGATCTCAAACAAAAGCATGATAAAAGCCATTATTCGTCGAAGTGGAAAGTATATATCACAAGAAAATCGAAACCAACATGTTAATTGAAGGGTATCTCCAGTAATGGCTATCTATCCATCTCCCTGCCTGTTGGCAGAAGCATCTGCACATTTCATCAAAAAGAGTAATAAGAAAACAGGAACATCCCATATCATTGGTTTGCCAGTGGAAGTGTAGATTCTTTGGGCTGTGAAGAGATGTAACAGGTCCAGGAGTAGTATCTTTTTGTATTTTTTTTTGTACAATTGAAGCTTTATCTTGTATTCTCATCCTCTGCAAATTTTGGAGCAAGAGTGTAAATTTAAAGATGGCTTGTTTTTTTTTTTTTCCATCCAATTTTTTCATTATGATTAGAAATATTAAGTGGTTTGATCATTTGTTCTTCTACTTTTCCATTCAACTTGTTTTGATATTTGAACAAGTTTTTGGTCTCACCAAATTTACTATCCTGTTTGGAATTTTATAGTAACTAATAATAATTATTTTAAAAAAACAAAACATGGGAGGTTACAAGTTAATTATGGGCCATGTTGGGCTGAGTTAAGATCCAATTCTAAAGCCCAATAGTAGCCCACTAGCCCAAACCTGAGACCCGACCCTGGGACATTCTAAACTCAATGCTTTCGAATTAGCTATGATTTTGTAATTTTATTTAAAATATTTAATAAATAAAAAATCTAATTAAAATTAAAATAGAAATCAATAAAGTAGAATGCCTGAACATATCCACAAACTCAAGCAATGCATACGAAGTTGCTCAGCGGTCAACGCGAAGGGTCAACAGTCAACGGACAAAAAAGTAGGTAAAAGCCCATTAATTCCAACGGCCCACTGGGGGCCCACTTCGATATCCTTGTTAATTAATTACATATTTATTAACATGCGGCGCCCCGCACCAAATGAACCGCGCGCTATGACTCTCCCAATTACGCGGTGAGCATTCGAATCCAACCCACCGCACCAACTAAATGCTCTCTCTCTCTCTCTCTCTCTCTCTCTCTCTCTATATATATATATATATATATATATATAATTAGGCTAGAATAATATGGATAGCACCAAGTCATTGGTGCTATCAAGTTTTTAGCCGTTGGATGAAAAAATATGCGGTTGTGATTATAGTGGTCCCCTAGGATTTACTAGGTGGTTGGTTGAATAGTAAAAATTTTAGGGAACCACTATAATCGCAACCGCATATCTTTTCATCCAACGGCAGAAAACTTGATAGCACCAATTGCTTAGTGCTATCGATAGTATTCTAGCCGCACTCTCTCTCTATATATATATAAGAGTTCCACTACTATACTATCGATAGCATCAACCATATATAGTGCTACTAAGTTTTTCATAATTAGATCAATCCCTTTTGATCATTTCCAACCTTTAGATACTATTTTTCCAACCATCCCAACCATACAGTACTACAATAAAACTATGCTATAACGATACTTTTAAGTGTTGCTAAAAACTAAAAAAAATACTGCTGAAAAAAATACCGACACTTGTCATTAATTAGTGTCGCTATATGTGCCGTCGCTAGGATGTATAGCGACACATTACTATAATGTGTCCCAAAAATATGTCCCTATAACATAATTTTGGATATAGATGGACTATAAATGGGACACTTGTAAAAAAATGTCACAAACATGTGTATATATAACCTAATTTTGTTATAGTGATGTGCATTTAGAATAATAGTAGTTCCCTAGAGTTTAGTGGTGGGTGGGTGGTGAAATAGTATGATCTAATTGATAAAAATGATCAAAATAATTACTACAACAAAATTATGCTATAGCGACACTTTTAAATATTTCTAAAATCTGAAAAAAATGTCGCTAGCAAAAATACCGATACTTATTATCAGTGTCGCTATATGTGCCGTTGCTAGGGTGTATAGCGACATATTTTTGTAATGTGTCCCAAAAATATGTTCGTATAACCTAATTTTGGATATAGATGAAATATCACTACAACAAAATTAGGTTATAGGGACACATGTTTGTGACACTTTTGTATAAGTGTCCTATCTATATTCCATCTATATCCAAAATTAGGTTATAGGACACATTTTTGGGACACATTACAAAAATGTGTCGCTATACACCATAGCAACGGCACATATAGCAACACTTACAATAAGTGTCGGTATTTTTGTCAACAACACTTTTTTTAGATTTTAGAAACACTTAAAAGTGTCGCTATAACCTAATTTTGTTGTAGTGTATAGATAGTACACTTATACAAAAGTGTCACAAGAATGTGTCCCTATAATCTAATTTTGTTGTAGTGCATCTCTTAATTCAAGGGCTAACAACCTAATAGCATCAATGACTTGATGCTATTGATAGCATATATAGTAACCTAGTTCTCTCTCTCTCTCTCTCTCTCTCTCTCTATATCTATATATATATATATATATATATATATATATATATATAGAGGAGCTTAATTATATATTTTTAAAAGTATAAGTCTAACTATGCTTATGAATTTTTTACCATTAGATTTGTATTGTGATTTGTGCTATTGTAAAGTCAACTAAATAGAGAGAAAGAGAAAGTACAATAGCACAAATCTCAATGCAAATCAAATGATAAAAAATTCACAAGAATAGTTGGATTTGTACTTTTGAAAGTATATAAGCTCTACTGTAGTACACTGAACTTTAGCAATATATGCTATATATATTCGAGTGTATATAGGGTATGAATGATACCACAGAATGTTTTTGTAAGCTACTGAGAAGGTGCTTTTAGGTTTCGGAGCCTTGGGCGAAATCGGAAATTTCGAAAATCTTGTCTTTTGGGGTTTTTGGCTTCGGGATGGACGGATAGGGGCGATCCGAGATCGTCCGCGCGAAACTGGAAATTCCACGTTCGGGATCGGATCGGATAGGGGCAATCCGGTCGTCCGCGCGAAACTGGAAATTCTACGTTCGGGATCCGGATCGTCCGGCGCGAAACTGAAATCCACGTTATAGGGGATCCGGATCGGTTAGGGGCGATCCGGATCGGGCGGGTCTGGACAGCACAGTAAGAAACGAAATAACGTTTCTTGCAGGGGCTTTTGGATTTTGTTACATTAGGGTTTTTAATCCCCTTCACTCCTCTTTTCCTCTCATTTGGAGAGAGCAAGAGAAAGTGTTAGAGAGAGAGAGAGGGAGAGAAAAACCTTGGATTCCTTCTCCAACACCTTCTTATTGGGTTCTTCTTCAACCTCCCATCTCCGCCATTGAAGCTTGCTACAAGAGCTTGGAGGAAGGCTAGCACTTGGAGAAGAAGGAAGTTTGGAGCTTTTGTGCCTATCCTTTGCTTTTCCAATGTAAACACATTAAGCTTAAAGAGGTTTAGAATACTTCTTTTTCATTTCGTTGGGATTTTTGAAGGAAAAACCTAGCTTTTGGAAAACTAGGGTTTACTTAGGCTTTTTGACCTATAGCTTTTGGGGTGGAATTGATGGGTGTAGAACACTCTTGCGGGTTGGTTTTGAACTTTTCTTGTTTGGATTTCAAGATTAGCAAGATTTCTCAACCCAAGGTATTTTCTCTACCTATTTTCCTTAATTTTAAGGGATTTGTGATTAGGGTTTTGTGATGTTTTAACCCTTTGGAAACTTCTCTTAGGGCATAAGAGGAAGTGTGGGCTTCTGGGTATGATCCTTCATAAGGATTTGGCAACTTTCCGGTGGGTCGGACCTCACCGAAATGGGTGAACTCCCCCTATGTCTTCTATAGACTTTTAGGGCATCATTGTTATATAAAACATGCATCGTTTGATTTATCATGATTTATGATCATGCATTTGAACCCCTCATGTGTAGAAAATTTCATACTCTATGTAGTAGAGGTAAACATTGTAGGTGCATGGGCACTTTAAGGGGAGATTGAATAGGAATTTTCGTGAACTTAAGCGTTTGGATATGAATATAGAACAACTATACCTGTTATAGAATTTTGGACATGTTAAAACTTGATCATGTGTAATTGGACATTATGACATTAGGGCCATCTAGTGTTGTGAGATACAAGTAGAAAACTTCTAAACTTGTACAATCAAGATGAAATAGTCAGATTCCATGTTTGAGACATGAGGACAACTCGTAAATGTTTTACTCTTTCATTATGCAAGATAATGTTAAATGTATATGAAACATTACACTGAGATACTATACCCGACCTAAAGGTCGATGATTGCTATTCCGTTGTTTAGACACGATGATTGCTATTCCGTGTTTCAGACACGATGATTGCTATTAAGTGTTTCAGACACGATGATTGCTATTCCGTGTTTCAGACACGATGATTGCTATTCGTGTTTCAGACACGATGATTGCTATTCCGTGTTTCAGACACGATGATCGAGACTTGCTTGCTTGCCGTTTATGCTCTTTCGCACATGCTTGGTAGGGTCGCTCCCTCCAAGCCGGCACTCCGGAGTTGGCCATTTGCGACATTATGATCGCCGTGCGGGATTGGGTGCCGATTGGGACGCCGTTGGATTGGCATAGCTCCTTGGGGGGTGCCACCACGGGACCATGAGGCGTGGCTCAAGCTTAGACTCAAAGAAAGTCTTCAACAGAAAAAGATTAAAGTTAATTAAACTTGACATCGAATATCACCTAGATATACTTCTTATGGTAGTTGGACATTATGATTACATGATAGATTCATATCATCATTACTTTGTACATGAGCATAGAGGCATGATAGTAGTAGAGTATTTCACTTTACTTCAGTTGTTTATTACCTGCATTTTATTTCAGCAGTTATACTATCTTATGCCTCAGTTGACCTAGTGGTGTATTTCGCTTCTCTCGGCGGCTTACCCACTGGGAACTATTGATTAATAGTTCTCACCCCATTTGGGTGTTGTTTTGCAGAGCCATCCGCAGCGGGAGGGGCTCGGGACCGTGGCAAGGGGGTATCGCATAGTTAGCAAATCCCCGTCGCACCACTCGAGGTGGTTGCGGGGCACCTTTTCTTTTGTTTTTCTTGGAGAGGTGTCAGTGTGTTTGGCATAGAAATCACCCGTGTATTTTGATAAGTTGCATTTGAGGGGACCAAATTTGTATATTGGATTTTAA